>JASVEL010003965.1:0-105008 GCA_032618575.1 Nicotiana noctiflora
ATGTCCAACAACCCATCCATGAACCATTTTGGATTATACAAGAATATGTTTATTACCCTCATTTAATATCTAGTAACTCTGCAAATAAATTGTACCCTATTTTTATATAAATAAAACTTTATACTTTATCAAATTGTATTCAAGTCTATCTTATTGATGTTTTCTATAGAATCATATATACATATATGTTTTTTATAGAATCAAAAATGCCATATATATATATAGAGAGAGAGAATTGAATACAATTTGAGAAAGTATAAAGTTTTATTTATATATTTTGGCTTATATTGCTCTAATTTTATAATACACTTTTGTTTCTTTATATATATATATATATATATTGCAATAAGCATGTACTGATGTACTGCTCTAGTTAATGAGACATATGCCCCTTAGTTGTTAGTTCAACAATCAATTATAGAAAGAAACCTTTTTCATTTTTTCTCTAAATGTAAAAAAGGTTTTCGTTCACTATCCGATTTATTGAAACATGGAAAAAGAATGTATCAAATGAGTGACTAAATGCTTCCGACTGGGACCCATTGATATGGACAAATAAAGGTTTCTTGTCAAATATTGATTTCTCACTTCCTTCCACATGGCTTTTGTTCTCTAAATATGCAATGAAAAAAAGGAAGAAAAAGATTAGAGGCAACAGCCCTCCAATTTTGCACAACAAAACAAGTCCCTCTCAACAAAAATTTTATAAATTTTTTTATAGGGAGGGGTAAGCCACTAAATAGGGGAAGGGAAGACTTTTGATGAGATTGAAACAACTTGTTTAAATAATGAATATTAGAACATCAAGAACTCAAAATTCAATTTTTTTTACATCTCCTCATTTTTCTTACATATATTGGTTCTTTTCTTTCTTTCTTTATTAATTTTCGTGAGATAAGTAAAAATAAACTAAGAATTAAGTCAAGTAATTGGTCTAATCTCTTTCTATACATAAGGTAGGATGAATGATCAGATCACATCGCATCTATTATATATATGCAATCTTGTAATATATTCTGTCAGAAATTATTTTCGCAGTTCGAATCTATAACCTTATATTCATCAAACAACAACTCTGTACCTTTTCACAAAAACTCCCATTTTATCAAGTTAAATGTGGTAAGTATCCATACTTTGCTTCTTTCCCTAGAGTGGTGGAGGTTTAAAAATAGAGGATGAGGTGTTTGATTAATGCAAAATGCCCCCAAAAGGAGACAGAGTCATGTGAAAGTTCACATTAGTTTGCTGGTAATAAGGCTACCCTTGAAAGCAAGGAAAGAAACATAACATGGCTTTCCCTTATATTCAGTGGCTTATGTTGTAAAGTTTGTTAGGCCAGCTATCATGTGAATTTGTATGTTCATTATTATTTGCCTCACTAAATTAAAATTACCAACACCTAACTCTACTCTTCCTTCAACTTAAAGCTTTTTTTTTTTTTGCCTAAAAAATAATAACAGTGACGTTGACCGAAGAAAATTCAAAAGGCTAGTAATCAAATATACTACATTGCCTCTTTGACTTTCTTAATTAAGTTTACAATGATAGTGAAAACACTCATCATATGATGCATATATTTCCTGTACTATAGTATGTAAATTAGTGGCGAAGCCAGAAAATTCAATTTTATTATTGGGCTACGCAAAGATGTTCAAAATCTATTTTTAATCAATAACAAATAATATTTTACCATATACGTAGTATAATTTTTTGGCGAAAGGCGATTCGTTACCATTGTTTACCTCAAAAAATGTAAGTAACAATAAAAGATGATTTGTGGTTTTAAAGATACGTGATATATTCTAATACTAGTGATTATATGAGTAATATTGGGCTTAAGTAAGAAAAAATAATGAACCAAAGCAATGTTGCTGGAACAGTAGGGGGCTCGAGCTTGGCTATTCAGGAACCTCGAGGTAAGTTGAGACCAATAACGGCAATAAAAAGCTGAAGAATAGATGCAGAGCACGTTAAACAAGAGAATAATAGAATGTTCTATTGCAGTGTGTAATATGAGATATTCTTACAAATGATAGGGGTCCCCTTTATATAGGAGGAAAAACCCTAATATGGTACATTTCTAATTATGATAAAGAATTCTATTGGTACAGGTGTATAACAGCGTAGTACGAAAATCTTATCTATTAATTTATCCCCTGTTTCACATATTCTTGAAAAGTTCCTGCTCTTTCTTGATTGACTTAGAGACTTGTGCTGCCTTTGATGCAAGTCGTGCCAGGCCCTCAATCAGCTTCCTCGAGGCACGTGTTCCTTAGACGGGTTCGACCTCCATTTCAAATTGCGTGGACTCGAACTCATAACTCAATTTAAGACCTCAAAATTGTGCTCCCTAATTTTAACCGTATACAATCATCCTTGGACCAACATAGTTTCCCCAGATGCAAACCAGTCTCCTTCGCTTTGCCGCATAAGATTCTCAAATCAACCACAGTTATCATCTGAGGTCCATTTTCATTTTCTTTCCTGCTCGAAAAAGGAAATCAAAGAATAACAACTTGCTTCTCATCGTAACAATATATCCATTTTTTTATGTACATGAAGCCCCTTTCTTCCTCATGATGATTCTATATTATCATATATTCGATAAAGTTTTAGCCCAAATTCCAAAAATTTAATTAATAATGACTTCCTACGCATATCTCTAAACATGAGTCAAACTCCAAATTTCTGAATTTAAAGGTAAGTCGCTTATCATTTAATTCAATCACTCTGGACATAAAAGCTCTTAGTTACATGAATTGAACAAGTTGACGCATTCGGTTTGATCCTCGAGAAGTTTATAAAATAACTCTGTCATACTGCCAAACTATGAGTTTAATGTATCTTTTCGAGAAAATACTGACCTAATTGGGCACCTTAATTTGAGATAATAGAATCTTTTTTTTTTATAGTAAATACTTGTAATGCAGAAATATATGGGCGGTGGGAAGGAGAAAAAAAAAACAAAGAGAGAGGTGACTAGTTTAATAATTTTTCAAATTTTATTATTTTATTTAAAGTGTACTGAAAATAATAAGTAGGAAAGCATGGAACATGATGCCAGATTATAAAGAAACAATAGTTGGGACATGGTTGCCTTACTTGTTTGGCAACTTGTTCACATGGACTTGGCGGTTCTTTCTGCTTATACTTTATTTTATTTATTTATTTTCCCATTATTTATTAGCTAATTACGATTACAACTCTTAATCTTGGAGTTCTTGAGATTTAGATTTGTCATTGGTGGTTGTAATTTCGTGCCTTACCACTCTTATTTAGGATATAATTCCAATCAAACGTAAATATATGTTTTGTTTAAGTAGACTGTTTTACTGAAAATGTATTCGATTATACGCTATGATTCTTCTTCGATTATAAATTATTTTATTCATCAATACATTATGATTTTCTATCTACCCTTAAGCGAACTGCATTTATGCTCTTGCGATTTAAAAAAGAGAATATAATTAGAGAAATAAAATTGAGAAAATTAAACTCTATGAATTGTCAATTCAAATAACGATCATGTGCTACCTTATTATTATTCTCGTGAACAGATTTGGATCTCACCTCGACTCATGGAACAATCTTTGAGTCTTCCGAAAAATCTTGAGTTTCATGCTACTATATATTATTTTGAAAATTTTCAATATGTCTAACCACAATTCTGGTTTTGATGAAACTTTTTGTTACAAAAATAATGAATATTTTATCTCAAAAGGAAGTGTCCAGAATCATTTTTTCAAAAGTGTCTAGATTTATTTTATTAATATTTAGTGTCGTAATTATTTTGTATAATAACGGGTCATTATTCTATATTCGTAATCTTTGGACCATCACTCACCCATTATAACCACTTGAGTCCACTCGCTATATACACACACATTCTTTATATATGTACATTCTTCTGGTGTGCTAGATACCAAATATACAGACAATATTTTCTTTCCTGGATTTTTTACCAAGACGAATAAATCTTTGTTAATTTATGCTCCTAGTTTTATATTAGAACGGGTTGTTGAATTCTGGGAAATACATCCCAAACCGGGTAAAATATCCTTAAGAACAATGTCTTTGACACCCTCAAGCTTTGAAGAATTTCCTACAAATTTCGTGAAGAAGTATTTTCCGTAAGATTTACAACAATCTTAAGGATATCTCACTTTGTTCTTATGGAGAATACTACTTATGAATTTTTATGGACTTTAAAGACATATGGTACTATCTTCCGCTTGATAGATTTTTGTGTAACATTATTATTATTGGGGTTTTAAGCTATTAATGCTTAAAATAGGGTGAATAGAAAATGGAGTGGGGTGGAGGGGGATAAAATATTTGAGTTTTCTACCTAGATTGTCCCATATGGGAAGAGAAAAAGGGTTTTGATGGATATATAAGCAACTACACTTCTTCTAGATCATAAAGAATTGAGAAGAAGGCAAGCCTCACACCGTTGTCATCATGCTCGATTCGGCTTCAGCTTCGGTTTTCTGTTTTTGTAACAGAAAATTAACAACCCTTCAATTTTCACTCTTTATTGCTGAGTAAATATATTATGGCATTTATTCTCTCGCCGTTTTGCAATTCTAAAGAGTTGCACCTCTTCAGATTTTAGCCCAACTTTAGCTATAAATACAAGTCCAATCTCTCAGATTTTTCATGTGAATTTTCTGAGTTCTTCTCCTTTATTTTGCATATTTCAATTTCAAAGAAAGCATCAGTAAGTGTGATTTGCTACCGAACTTTGTGTTCGCTGAAATACTGTGGTTTGAAGTACCACTAAACCAGTGTGTAATTTGTTCTATCGTGGGAAGAAATAATCCATAACCTTGAGTACTAGGATGAGGATTAGATTTCTTAAGAAAACACTGTGAATTAGTAGGTTTGAATTATTTTTATTTATTTATTTTGTTTATATTTCTGTTTATGTTATTTTATTTTCTCTAGAATTATTTTATAAATACAAATTACTAACAATTATATCTAAGTGTTAGGTTACTTATGTTGCTAGAGATCATAAGTGAACTTCTGAGTTATTCTAAATTTATCTTTATCAACATGGTTATTATACATATATAAAGAACTCATATATGTATATTATTGTCAATTGCTTCATCCGCGCTAAAATAAATTTTTAATGTCAATACGAGCCTTACGAAATTTGTGATTCTTGTGGCGACAATATATATATTGAAGAGCCAAAGTATATTGTATTATGGTGGAAGTAATTTATGATCTAAAAAGAAACTTTACTTATATCTTGGTCATTTAGGTGAATGTTGAATAATGACTGATTTTTCTTCATGTAACTATGAGTTAATTATTTGAGATCAAACTATATTGAAAAAAATAATTGTTTTGTGGGGGCACGCTATGCTATTATATATTTGATATTTCTCAATATAGAAGAGGATTTTAGAGAAATATTGATCCTGCAAAGTCAAAATTAATTTTGACTAAGCAGATGATATAATTGTTGTGGTCATTTCTCAAACAAATCTTATGCTAATGCAACAGATTAGGTGTTAGACTCTTGTGCTGCTAAGCAAATTTGTGCTAATAAAGTTAATTGTGTGTCCTACACCAAAGTTGAAAAACAAGTAGAATGATTTATTTATTTTAGTGAACAAGAACTACTCAAGTTCTTAAAATGAAAAATCCTTTTAAACTCACTTCTGATAAATATTGGCATTAGTTGGGTGACTCATAACTCTAATATTTAGGCAAATTTAATTTCTGTAGAATTATTAGAAAAAGTTGGAGTAAAAATTTTCTTTGAGAATGATGATGTTGCATCATTATGGGCAGTGAATATTGTAATCATGATTTGTTAATGTTTCTTACTAATTATAAATTAAATATCGAAAATGCTAGTACTTGTACTTAGATAAAATAAGTATTCATGATAATTTAATGTCGATAACTATACCTAATTATTTGAGTGTAACTATGGTCTTATTTATAAGAAGAAATGTCTTATATATGAGAAGTTAGTAATACTTTTTATAAGTTATGAAATATTACCCCCTCACCTGAAAAGTTTTTAAAATGTAGGAGTTATGATATTTTACTTTAGATTTCTTAAATATTCGGGTGAAAAGATTATCGAATTATGACTCATTTCTTATTTAAGATATTTTTGTAGAAGTTAAAATGTTTAAAAATATCACTTTGGTACTTGAATATGAAAACCAAAAGAAAATAATTTCTAATATGTGTTAAATAATTCAAAAGGCACTTGTACGGGAGTCAAGATCCTTTTCATTTGAGATGATGTTATGTGTTACTTGAGAAGTACTATAGGTTAGTGTTTTGTATGTGGATATTTACTATATTAGAAGGATGCAATGATAATATTGAATCTAATAAAAACTCACTAATGATTGTGTGAACACCTTTTGGTTGAGGTGTTGTGATATTGAAATTGCCTAGCAACGAAGCTAATTAAGCAACCTCTTGGCGAGTATTTCACTAGGAATTAACCGACAATATTTTTGTCGATAAATTGTAATTGACAAAAGCGCAATAGCCATTGTAAGAAAATAAATCTTTCAATGAGAAGAATAGATACATTTTTTTTCAAGATATAATGTGACAAAACAATTGCTTAGATATGAGAATTTTTCATACATATAATGTGTAGTCAAAAGAAGATTTGACCGATGCTTTGACTTATAAGTGAAACACTGATGGTTTGAGACCTTTGCCAATTTGAGATGTATCACTAATAAAATTAACCCAACTTATGTGATTGGAGATCCTATGAAATAGGTTCAAATGTGTAATAACAAGTCATTAGTTGATCAAATGTGCACTATTAAGTTATGTCTCTTATGATGTGTGTTTATAGTGCAAGACTGCACGGAATGTGAGGTTGAGTTATTAAACTCTTAATCCAATAATCCATAGCATTTTAAATGTGGTGTATTGGCTGCAGAATACACTTGATGGATAGACCTATATGAGTGTGGAGTGAGGTCGCTCCTATAAAATTTGTGGTAAAATTTCTAGAGCGCTTATGAACCAGGGATGCACATGGCATTTTAGCGCAAAACCGCGGTAACGACAAAGATTGTGCGAGTATAATGTGATAGATAAGACTCTAGGCTTACAAAAGAATTTTTGGTTGATAGAAGTTTTAAACTTCACCAATTGTTCTATAAGTTTGATCTTATTTTTTCTAGGCCTGATTCATAGTCTACGACAGATATGTGGGAAAATGTTAGAAAAATAATGAATCTCAAAAGGAAGTGTCCATAATCATATTTTTTGAAAGTGACTAGATTCAATTTATAGACATTTGGTGTCTTTATTATTTCATACAATAATGGGTCATTATTCTATATTTGTACCGTTGGACCATTACTTACTCATTATAATCACTTTTTCACTCACATATATATACATGCATTCTTTATATATATACATTCTTTCTGGTTGGTAGATACTAAGTATACATAAAATACTTTCGTTCCTTCTGCTGAATTTTTTATCAAGTTGAATAAATCTTTATTAGTTTATGCTCATAATTTTATACTAGAAGGGCTTGTTGAATCCTGGGAGATACTATGGGTAGGCATCGGTCGGTTCGATTTGGTTATGAATATTATCGATTTTTCATATCAGTTATCGGTTTACAAATTGATAAATCGGTAACAGAACCGATAAGATACTGGTTATCGGTTATCGGGTATCGGCTAATCGGTTATCGATCGTTATCGATTTAGTTATCGGTTTACCCTATAAGATAACTCAATCTAGAGTTAAGCAAAAAAGAAAAGACAATTCACTGAAGTTAAGCAAAAAAAGAATAATTCACATATGGTATACTTAAGACTTGCGCTCGGAGTAACTAGTAAGGTCTATGAAGAATGAAGATGAAGCAATTGAAAAGTGGGGTTGAGAAAGAATACGAGAGAATGAACTGAAGCCCCTGACATTTGTATATAATTAAGGGTAAAATTATAATTTTATTAATTCTTATTGGGTTATCGGTTAACCCATTAACAAAATTGGCAAACCTATGCCCGAACCGATAACTCAATAGTAAAAATATTCTAAACCGTTACCGAATCGTTAACTCAATAATCTGATACCGATAACCCAATAAATAATTAACGGTTCATGTTATCGGTTTTACCTGATATATGCCCAACCCTAAGGGATACATCTAAACCGGATAAAATATTCTTAAGGACAATGTCATTAACACCCTCAAGCTTTGAAGAATTTCCTACAGGTTTTGCGAAGAAGTATTTTCCATGAGATTTACAACACTTTTAAGAATTAAAATTCATGTACTTATATTATCATGCTATAACTATGATATATTATTTTCTTTCTTTTCAAGCATTACTTTAACGTCTTCTTTTATCATTAAAAATATATTATATAAGTCAAATTAATATCTTAAACTTTATAATTAGTCAAACAATGTCATATAAAATTAAACAAAGAAGTATTAGTTAGATAATAGATATAACTAATTAAACAAGTAGTAGTTAAAAATTGGAAGAGATCCTCGATTGTCTCAACCCATATTAACATCTAAATGGACAACAACGAAAAGTCAAAATTAAGTGTCTCCGTTTGTTAATATCCTAGATTTCCTTTGCCGGCAAAACGAAAAGGGCCTTCTAATTTCTTTTGGACTATACAATATTATTTTCTCAAAAAAAATACGATATGAAAAAAATCAAGAAATCCATTAGAATATTATATGTCAATTTTTCATTTCCTTGATATGCACCAGAAATCAAGAATTTAAGTTTCTAAATTCTAATTAATAATCCGAGGAAACATTAACTAAAGCAATTCAAGTGTAATACAAGTTAATAACATATACTTGGATTAAAAGTTTCTCTACATCTCTGGTTTATCTCTTATTTTTGTTCAGCTTTATTTTACAATATGTTACCGTCTCTAGAATTCATTTTTCATCACTAGTCTTCTAGTTGTGTATGCTAATTTTGTTTATATTATACTACTAATTTTGTTAGCGGCAGAGGATCTTACGAACACCACAGAAAGTTTAGAGCATATAATGAAGTAGCATCACAAGGCTAGCTATATATATAGTCTCTACTCTGTAGCTGGAGAAAAATTACTGAATCACACATTCTCATTTTAATAGAGAGAATAATTCCACATAAAAATAAAGGTATTGTGTCCCTCATGTTCAAAATAGTAAGTACTTCTTATACTGCACCATGCTAGTTCATCTTAACTCTATAGTATACATGTCCTCTAGACAGAAAAACAGAAACTCAACTTCAACAAATACAATGAACATCACAAACTTCAACATGACAAATGAAAAGAGGCGTTGAAATCTTGGATCTAAGCTTTTTCTCTTCCAGTATGGGCAGCATTTTGGTTGCCAAACCGGTACAGTCTCTCTTGTTAAAAATAGTTACTTAAATAGAAAGTGGTTTAATGCTTGGAGTACTGCTGGAGAACGTCAAAGTAGTTGGGGAAGGTTTTGCGAGTACAACCGGGGTCCTTAATGGTGACTGGAACATCAGCACAAGCAGCAAGAGAGAAAGCCATGGCCATTCTGTGATCATCATATGTATCAATTTCCGTTACGTTTAACTTTTCTGGCGGGGTGATTATGCAGTAGTCTGACCCTTCTACAACTGTTGCACCCAACTGAAATTTCATCCAAAAATGTCAAGAGTAAGAAAAAACAAAATAATTGATGGAATGAAATTTCAAGGAGAACTTCAAGACTACACTAGGCTTGTTAGCTGCAAATGCCATGAAACTAGCTAAGAAGCTTACCTTCCTAAGTTCGGTACATATGGCAATCATCCGCTCAGTTTCCTTAACTCTCCAACTAGCAACTGAACAGAGAAAAGAGGAGAATGTAAAAAGTATAGCACAATAAAGAAAGAAAGTGAGGAAAAGAATATCACAAAAATGCTCAGCTCAAATGAAAATCCGCAACATTTTAACCATGCTTTACGACACCACAATTCGTTCCAACAAAATTCTTTATTCTCGTAAGGTCTTCAAACAGTTCAATATTTACTGTTGTTTCTGATTTCCCATATACATCAATGAGAAACTATATACACCTACTTCCCACAAGAAAGATATTGACACTCGGCAAACACTACTCCTAATATGAAGAAACATGATACCAATCGAGCCTAAAAGTAAAGGACACACTACTACATCTGATACCCACCCATACCCAGGTCCATGTAATATAGCACATTGGCGACTCAACAAGAACACTATCTGACAGTTCCGTGTTTCATGGAGGCATTTTACATTTCAATTCAAGAAATTCAGCAACCTAAATTGAGCAACATGGTTAACATGATGATGCTATTAAACGATGTTTCCTTTTTCTTTTCTCCCTGAGCTTCCTAATAGGCATTTAACCATCATAAACACTAAATTTTAAGAGGAAAAAGCAAATCTATCCAGAAAAATTCCATGATGCATGCCATATAAAATCTTAAGTACATCAAAGAGGTAACATAACAAAGGACATCGAACATATATCAAAGCTTCTGTAGCAACCCAGAGATGGTGAGGCAGACAGCCATTCCTATTGTAGGATAGAATTAACAGGACAAAAAATTGCCCAGGCTAGGTCAAATGGTCAATTTTCTTCCCTTCTCCTCAGACCCTCTAAACCACCTAGAGAAACCTCTTTGCATATTTTAGTCAGGTTATCACGGTATTTTAACTCATCATACAGGGAAATGCTTTCATATTGAAGAATAGTGCCCCAGGTTCTAATCACCTAAGAATTTATCTTTAAAAGAGCTTCAATTAGATTTGATTTCCCAGGAAACAAGGCAAGGCATACCGTCTCTTATGGCAGTAGGACCATCAGCAAAAAGTGCAACTACAGCAAGAGTCATGGCAACATCTGGCATTTTGTTCATGTTAACATCAACAGCCCGCAAATGTTTCATTCCAGAAGAGTTCCTTGGAGGTCCTTTAACTGTGACACTGTTCTCTGTCCATGTAACTTCTGCCCCCATCTTTTCGAGGACTTCAGCAAACTTAACATCCCCCTTCACAAAGGAAATATAAAGATCCAGAGTAAGACCCTCGTTAGATATTATAAAAATAATGTATATCATCCTTATGCAGTCATAGACTAAGATGTACGCCACTCGCTAATCAACTCTTACTGTTTAGTACTTGTACAAAAATATCATACCTGTAAACTGCTTGTTCCACAACCTTCAACAGTGACAGTTCCACCTGTGACAGCTGCACCTGCCAAAAAGTAGCTAGCACTTGAGGCATCTCCTTCAACATATGCTTTTCCGGGAGACCTATGATATTTTTGTAATTGTTAGTTTCATCAGTCCACGGAACCAGACTATCAACACAGAATGAAAACTGACTTACTTGTACTTCTGACCTCCTCGAACCAAGAATTTATCCCAGCTACTAGTGTGCTCCACAGAGACACCAAATCGCTCCATCAACTTCAGTGTCATTTCAACATAAGGTACAGAAATTAGTTTGTCAATTATTTCAATCTCCACATCTCCAAGAGCCAGCGGAGAAGCCATCAGCAACGCAGTCAGGTATTGGCTGCTAATAGATCCAGAGAGCTTTACCTGATAGATATAAAGCAGTGTTATCAAAGGCGAAAAACGCAAAAAAGCTCTGAGGTCTGTTGGGGCTTTAAGCACAAAGCGCAAATAAAGCGTGGAATTTAATGAAAAAAGGCGTAACAGGAGAAAAGAAAAGATATGCATATAGTACAAGACTAATCATTATAAGAATGTATAACAAATATATGGATAAAGAAATTGAAAAAAGATTCATGATAAAGTGAACTATCAATTTTTAAAGTCGCTTTTCAGGATTACACTCATTGGCAAGGAAAAGTATGTCTTAGAACTTTGATGCGACACTAAAGCGCCCACAAAGCGAGGCGAAGCGCTCAACGTGTTTTGAGCCTCGCTTCAGGGCTTAAGCGCGCTTTAAGCGTGCCTTTAACAACACTGACATAAAGGGAGTGTAACTTAGCAAGAAATTACAAAAAGTAATATTATATCTTTCCAGACTAGGCAAGGAGCTGAGTACTGAATCACAGACGACACATGAGTTATAATTTGTCAATATGATGTTAAAAAAAGATTGCAGAATCAAATGTATGCTTAATTTAGTAGCAGTACGAAGGAATGTGGAAGAGATAAAATGGAGGGAGCGAGAGACTTTTGGAGGAAACAAAGCCAAAATAAAGGGGGACCACAAGTAACTTGAAAATTTACACTCTGCATTTCACTTTTAGAACTTCTTGTTAAGTGGACAGAAACTAGAGTTGCCTTGTTTGTTTATCATACAAGCTTGATACGTGCAGGGTAAAAATGCTGAATATAAACTAATCTATTCTATGGTGAGAGGGAGAGTTCATGCTTGTTCCTACACTTTAATGTTCAGTAGTTCTACGAAATAAGATTAAAATGAAACAAAATGAAGATAATTCAAATGAAAATAAAAAGTATTTGTTAAGACACAATTAAATGAAATAAAAGTGTCCCCCTTTTATAGCTTAAGCTTTTTAGATGAGGCTGTTTACATAACTCAAAATGGTAATGGAACAAGGTTGAGGTTTCGGCTTCAAATCTTACCGTCACTCATTGTCAAAAAAGTATCCCATGTGCTTGGCCCAAGAAAAAAAAATCAGGTTGCATGTGAGAAAGTGTGTTAAGACAATTAATTTATTTAATAAATAAACGCGTCCCCTCTGTATCAATTTAAGTTTTTTGATGTGGGTGTCCGCATAATTCAAATAAATAATAAGTGTTCAAACAATATTAATTCATGTTATAGAGATTAAAGATTCTCCTAATGATAGGATACAAACTGGATCTATTTTTGGTATAGGAACACCATAAATATGAGATATGACATAATAGGAATAATAGAAGTCCCCATAAGATATGACAGGGAAAAACTGTATCAAAATACAATGGTAACTCATTTTATCCAACTGATGAGAGGCATCTTTTGATATTTAACTTTTCAAGCAAAGACATCGTTGCTTTTACAACTTAATTCAGTATTTCGATAAAGACTATTCCTATAGTTTAAGAAAATTTTAGCAACAGGCTGTCATTTACTAACATTATACATGCGGGTACAACAAAATTATCATCCTCACCTTCCCTCCTGGAAGACCTCCCTTGCTGACTATACGAACTGGGGGACAATTCGTACCAAGGAAACAATCAACCTCTGCGCCAAGCTGCTTAAGACCATCAACCAAATCACCAATCGGTCTCTCTCTCATCCTAGGAACTCCATCAAGTACATATCTGTAGACCAAAAAAAGAAGCAAGTTCCACTAAAGAAGTATTGAGAGAGATGGTAAAACTCATGACATACAAAAGTATGCATGCATTTCTGAAGCTCACAAAGCACCACTTCCAGATTAGTATACCTTGGAAGACCTAATTGACATAATTACTACCAAGCAGCAACCATTATCTCAACAAAAAACAGATTAAATTGTTGTGTACATTTCAGAAACTGTTGTCACCGATACCCAAAGGGCAATTGATGAAGACTATAAAATGGCTTCAAAAGCAACAACCCCCAAAACAAAAAACACAGAGAAACAAAACCCCAAAAAAAGAAAAAGGAAACACAAAGAGAGACAAAAACAAAAAGGTACAAGAAGGAACGATTTTAAGACCTTGAATGTCCACCAGCTACAGTAACTGCTGCTGTCAATGGTCGCATTGCTGTTCCTGCATTTCCAAGGAATAGTTGGATTTCTTCCTCAGACTTTTTGCCGACGGGAAACTGCCCACCACAACCTTCCACAATTGCTCGTTGGTTTCCATTGTCATCTTCTACATGAAGTCCAAGTGTTTTCAACGCACCAAGCATGTAGTGAATGTCATCACTACTCAGTAAATTGTCAACAACAGTCCTTCCCTGAAATTCAAGTGCCGGTGACATGTAATGCAGCACACGGTTGTTAATAACTAATATCAATATGAAATAATGAAAACGTCACACGATAATTAAAGAAATGGAATGATCATCTTATGCAGCTTAAAGAGGTTGCACGGTGGGCTGCTAGTGTATTATACTGTATCAGTTGTTCAGGACAAGTTCAGTTTGGGAAGAAGATTCCCAGTTGATTAGGAGTTAGGACGGCCTATACCAAGAGTAACATGTTGCTTTGAACCTTTTGCTCCCTTCCACACACTTGTAACAGAGTTAGGAGTTAGGACGGCCTATACCAAGAGTAACATGTTGCTTTGAACCTTTTGCTCCCTTCCACACACTTGTAACATCAGTTTACCATATACATAATTTGTAGTATTTTGAATAACATCATTAACAGTGCTACTCTAACAAACATCTCGTCCAATTCATTTAGAAACAAAAACACCTTATCTGATTTATACTTAACCCGCCCTAATGCCAAAAATGGTTAAGGTCAGAAAGGGCATTGATGAATACCAAATAACCACACACGATACCGCAAAAGATGAACATTTGGCTCATCAATTTGGCTGACTGATTGACAACAATAATTTTAGTAAAAATATCAAATAACAAGTTAGATGTGCGAACATCTTAGGTCTTTTAATATCTGAATATGATTGACATTGCAAGTAGCACTTCCAAAAAGGTCAGCTAAATGCCAATATTTTGAAGTATATTTTGAGTATTTAACCTCAACAGATGTCATAGTATTGAAATGAAGTATCCATGCCCTGTCTTAAACCTTATACAATTACCATATGTCGCCTACTTTTATACCAACCAAACACTAGTAAATCATCAAGAAAATAACTTTCCAAGGGAAAGATTTTCCTCCAACCAAAAGCACTCCTAATGTAAACCAGAATGCCAAATAGAACACCAAGCACACCATGTATACACTTTCACATTCAATTAACTATGCCAAAGAGAAAAAGACCAACTCTTCAAGTCAATTCAGTCCAAAACCCATCAAGGATTTTTTTTTAAAAAAAAGGACAAAAGAAATTTTTTAAAAAAAAAGTTGGCAACTTTACCTCAGAAAGGGCAGCAAGAAGGAGAATACGGTTGGAAAGGGATTTAGAACCGGGCAATTTAACAGTGCCTGATATATCTTTGATGGGTTGCAGCACAATCTCGTTGGGCTTCTGTGCAGTGGCCACTGATGCACAAATCCTAAAAGGTGACTTTGCCACCCTCAAAAGTGAATCTTTCTTGGATACCCACAAAGATTTTGCTGAATTTTGGGTTATTTTCTTTGATCCAAAGAAGATAGAATGCGACAAAAGAGGACCCTTTTGGGTTTCAGAAAGATATGAATTAAGATTAGGGGTCTGTATCCCTTGCCCCATGCTGCTAATCTGTGCCATTGCTGCAAAAAATTTCACTCCCTTTGTGTTCTTAGAAACAAAACTTTGGCTTGTTTTCTCAAAGTTAGAAATTTTCAACTACTATAAGAAAATAAGAAAATGGTAGAGACGGTAGGTAGATTGAAGACTGCTGGGGTTGGGGGCCGGGTGCACGTTAGGCTTAAGCACATATAAGGAGTCTTACCTCTAATACAATGTCAGTGTCACTAGTGCTTCACCAACCACCTTTTGTCTCTGAATTTTTTTTTAGCTTCAAGCCATCAAAGGGTTGTTGAGGATTACTTTTGCTTTGAGGGGGTAGTTGTGAATTTGACATTTGCTCTTTTTGGTCATCATATTCTATTGACTTAATACACAAATCAGCACGCTTATTTGAGTGATCTTGCAAAATTGGTCCCTTAATTTTTTAATTTTCTAACCAAACATCTATACTTTGTGGCACACCTTTTTTTATCCTCATTCAACATCACTTATCTATATTGGGGTTCAACTAATTTCGATTTTTATATTGGATTAAAATGTCTCTTACCAATGATAGACTTGAATTTTGTACTTTTAATTAAGGATGAATGAGTATTTACAGTCCATTTACAACATCGGGGTAGAACACACTTCTCTTTGCATGGAATGGCCCGATTAGGTATAGAAATTATTACACAAATAGTCGACCAAATTCAATATTTATTTAATTATTTTAATAGTCCTTTTTATAAAATTTTGAGTAAGTAATTTTATTTTCCATATGCCGAATCAACTTGTTCACTGTTGAAAAATATTTTAAGAGTAGTATTTGATGTAAATTTATGTTAATAAAGGTTTGGTTACTCAAATATTGGATAAGGTAATAGTTCCTTTTCTGAGTTGTATGTATTTGGTGGTAGGTGGTGTTTCTTCGTTTCCCTTTTTTAACTCCTTATGGAAATTGCTTGATAAATCTTGTCTCAACTAGTAGGTGAGACTTGAGAGCCTTTATGTTTGTATGTTTGAACGGTTGAACCCTACAAAGCCTCAAATGAGCAAAACAACATGAAATTACATTTTTACCTTTAGAAGCCAACTGATTTTTTGTTTACTGCTCCAGATCTGTGCTAAAGAAAATAGAGATTTTTACATGGTTGCTCTCTTTTTAAAGAGTATTCTCATGAATGATAGTAATCTTTATTTATTCTAAAAATGGCATATTTTTTTTATCTTTTTAGCACTTTCACTTTGGTAAGTACATTAACTAAGGAATTACTCAACATCAACACACTTCTACTACATTTTCTTGTCCCTCTTTCTCTCTTACATAATTTTTTTGTTCTATAAATAATACTTACCCAATATATCAAAAATTCCGAAAGAATAATATCTCAAAAATAAGTCCCTCTTTAATGAGGTTGCACAATAGAAATTTTAATATTTGTTAAGAATAGAATTCTATTTGGAGTGAATGTCTATAATTCTATTTGGAGTGAATGTCTATCTTGTGGAGAGTTTTACTTTGTGACTAAGTTATAATTTCTCCTATAAATAGAGGGGTCTTACCCCATTGTAAATCATCCCAAAATTCAATAAGAATTCCCTCTCTCTTTCTCTGCAATATTGCTCTTGTTCTTTTATTATTTCATAACACGTTATCAGCACGAGACTCTACCCTTTTGTATGTCGAATCATGGGAAGCAAATATGGATATCTCTCAAAGCAAACTTGAATCAAATTTCAATTGTAAACATATTTGTTTAGTTGATTCATGTACAACACATACAATACTCAAAGATAAGAAATATTTCTCGCATTTAAGTATGTGTAAGGCAGATGTTACTACAATTTCTGGTAGTAGTAAATTAATTGAAGGCTCCGGAAGAGCTACTATAACTCTGCCTATGGGAACAATACTTATCATAGAGAATGCAATGTTCTCCTCCAAGTCCAAGAGGAACTTGTTGAGTTTTAAAGATATCCACAGAAATGGATATCATATTGAGACAATAGATGAGAATAATCTTGAATATCTCATCATTACCAAAAATGCCTCTGGCCAGAAAAGGGCTATTGAGAAGTTCCCATCTTTGTCTTGTGGCCTGTATTGGACAAGAATTAGTGCAATTGAGGCACATTCTATTGTAAACCAAAAGGTTACCGATTCCAATACTTTTGTGCTTTGGCATGATCGATTGGGACACCCTGGATCGATTATGATGAGACGAATCATAGAAAACTCAAATGGGAAACCATTAAAGAATTTAAAGATTCTTTGAAATGATGAATTTTCTTGCACTTCTTGTTATCAAGGAAAGTTAATTATTAGACCATCACCAACAAAGATTGGAATTGAGTCCCCTGCGTTTTTGGAACGTATACAAGGGGACATTTGTGGACCTATTCACCCACCTAGTGGGTCGTTCCGATATTTTATGGTCTTGATAGACGCGTCTTCTAGATGGTCCCATGTGTGCCTATTATCATCTCGCAACCTCGCGTTTGCAAAATTAATGGCACAAATAATTCGATTACGGGCACAATTTCCCGATAATCCAATTAAGTCTATTAGACTTGATAATGCTGCTGAGTTTTCATCCCAAGCATTTAATGATTATTGCTTATCAATTGGCATAAAAGTGGAACATCCTGTAGCTCATGTTCACACTCAAAATGGTCTTGCAGAGTCTTTAATTAAACGTCTGCAATTGATAGCAAGACCATTACTCATGAAAACGAGGCTGCCCACTTCTGTTTGGGGTCACGCCATTTTGCATGCAGCAATGCTAGTTCGTCTCAGACCGATCATAAATATTTCCCGTTGCAATTAGTTTTGGGTCATGAACCTAATATATCCCATTTAAGAACTTTTGGATGCGCGGTATATGTGCCTGTAGCACCGCCATATCGCACCAAAATGGGTCCGTAAAGAAGGTTAGGAATATATGTTGGGTTTGAATCGCCCTCCATTATTCGCTACCTCGAGCCATTAACGGGAGATTTGTTTACTGCACGATTTGCAGACTGTCGATTCGATGAGACACTTTTCCCAAAATTAGGGGAGAAGTTGGTGAAACCAAACGGAAAATTTTGTGGAAAAATCCATCATTATCTCATCTTGATCCACGTGCCTCTATTTGTGAAAAAGAGGTACAAAATATTATTCATTTGCAGAGAATAGCAAATCAAATTCCCGATGCATTTACGGATATGAAAAGGATAACAAAATCACATATCCTTGCGGAGAATGTTCCAATCCGTATTGATGTCCCTATTGGACAATCTTCTAGTGTCATAGCTAATGAGTCAAAAGCACGCATGAAACGTGGCGGACCATTAGGTTCCAAAGATCGAAATCCTAGAAAAAGGAAAATAAATGATCAAAATGACACTATGAAAGAATCTCATGAAGAAATCCACGACTTAATAAATTCTGAGATTCATGAGGAATCCGCTGAGCCCGAGACTCAAGAAAATAAGGAACTATCAATAAATCCAATCGATATTGAGACAAATTTGAATCGATTGGATATGGTGGTGGATTATGTCTTTGCATATAATGTTGCATCCAAGATTATGCAAGAAAATGAGGATCTTGAACCTCAATCTGTTGGAGAATGTTGACAAAGAATTGATTGGCCAAAATGGCAAGAAGCAATCCAATCAGAGTTGAATTCACTTGCAAAACGTGAAGTTTTTGGGCATGTAGTCCAAACACCTAATGGTGTTAAGCCTGTTGGCTATAAATGGGTCTTTGTACGCAAGAGAAATGAGAAAAACGAGGTACAAAGATATAAGGCACGCCTTGTTGCACAAGGATTTTCACAAAGGCCTGGTGTTGATTATGAAGAGACATATTCACCCGTTATGGATGCTATAACATTCCGTTATCTCATTAGTTTTGCTGTCCATGAAAAACTTGACATGCATTTAATGGATGTGGTTACTTCCTACCTTTACGGCTCACTTGATAATGAGATATACATGAAAATTCCCGAGGGCTTCAAAATGCCTAATAATTCAAAATCCCCGGAAATGTTTTCAATCAAATTGCAAAGATCTTTGTATGGTCTAAAGCAATCAGGACGAATGTGGTATAATCGTCTTAGTGAGTATTTATTAAAGGAATGCTATATAAATGATGCCATTTGCCCATGTGTTTTCATAAAGAAAACAACATCGGAATTTGTTGTACTTGCCGTATATGTTGATGACATAAACCTTATTGGAACTCCTATAGAACTCCAAAAGGAAATTGATTATTTAAAGAAGGAGTTCGAGATGAAAGATCTCGGAAAGACAAAATTATGTCTTGGTTTGCAAATTGAACATTTGGCAAATGGAATTTTTGTTCATCAATCTACCTACATAGAAAAGGTACTTAAACGGTTTTACATGGATGGAGCACATCTAAGAAGTACTCCGATGGTTGTTCGATCACTTGATGTGAACAAAGATCCATTCCGACCTCAAGAAGAGAATGAAGAGCTACTTGGTCCTGAAGCACCATATCTTAGTGCAATTGGTGCACTAATGTATCTTGCCAATACTACAAGGCCTGACATAACTTTTCCAGTTAATGTCTTAGCAAGATATAGCTCTGCTCCCACAAGGAGACATTGGAATGGGATCAAACACATATTGCGGTATCTAAAAGGGACTACCGATATGGGCTTATTTTATGGCAATAATTGCAGTCCCGATCTTATTGGTTATGCTGATGCTGTGTATTTATCCGACCCACACAAGGCTCGATCTCAAACAGGTTATGTGTTTACCTGTGGAGGCACCGCCATATCTTGGCGATCGACTAAGCAATCAATTGTGGCTACTTCATCTAATCATGCTGAGATAATTGCTATTCATGAAGCAAGTCGAGAGTGCGTGTGGTTGAGGTCTATAATACATCTTATTCGAGATAAATGTGGTGTGAAATGTGACAAGTTACCCACTATTTTGTATGAAGACAATGCAGCATGCATAGCTCAACTGAAGGGAGGATTCATAAAAGGAGATATGACAAAGCACATTTCACCAAAGTTATTTTTCACACATGATCTTCAAAAGAATGGTGATATTAATGTGCAACAGATTCGTTCAAGTGATAATATGGTCGATTTGTTCACAAAATCTCTACCGACGTCAACCTTCAAGAAGCTAGTGTACAGGATCGGGATGTGAATTGATGCTCTCATCAAGGAGAGTTAATGTGTGTTGCACTCTTTTTTCCCTTACAAGGTTTTGTCCCACTGGGTTTTCCTTGCAAGGTTTTTAACGAGGCAACCAAAAGGCGTATTATTAGATATGTGTACTCTTTTTCCTTTTCTAGATTTTTTTTCCCATTGGGTTTTATTTTAGTTAAGGTTTTAATGAGGCACATTACTTATTGAGTAGACATTCAAGGGGGAGTGTTAAGAATAGAATTCTATTTGGAGTGAATATCTATAATTCTATTTGGAGTGAATGTCTATCTTGTGGAGAGTTTTACTTTGTGACTAAGTCATAATTTCTCCTATAAATAGAGGGGTCTTACCCCATTGTAAATCATCCCAAAATTCAATAAGAATTTCCTCTCTCTTTCTCTGCAATATTGCTTTTGTTCTTTTATTATTTCATAACAATATTTTATTTCTTTAAGTTTTAAACTTTTTTGTTGTATAACTTTATTTTTACTCAAAATATACCTTTAATATATTTCAAGTGTGTTATATGTGTGATAATTTATAATGTGAATATTCCATCCAATATGCCGTATAATTTTTTTGTTCCATAAATAATACTTACCCAAATACATTAAAGATTCTAAAAAAAGAATATCTCAAAAATAAGGCTCTTGTTAATGAGGTTGCACAATGAGAATTTTAGTATTTTATTTTTTAAAATTTTAAACTTTTTGTTGTATACTTTATTTTTCCTCAAAATATACCTTTAATATATTTTAATACATTTCAAGTATATTATATGTTTCATAATTTATAATGTAAATATTCCATCAATATGCCATATAAATTTTTTAATATGTGTTTTATGCCACATATATAAATTATATATATACATTATAATACATGTAAATAAATAAAATATACCATACATAATCTTTAAAGTTGTCTATTTTATACTTTATATATACCATTATTATATAATTTATCACATATACCATTATAATAAAAATTATATAAGAACCACCCAGTCAAAGTTATAACATGTTAAAATAATATATTATTATCCAAATTTATACTTCAAAGAAGGAAACAAAAAGAAGAATTTTGCATATACAAAAAGAAATAAGAAGAAAGGTATAGAAAAGGGAAGACAAAAAAGAATGGTAGGATTGTATCAGTTACAAAAGATAAAAAACCGAAGCGAAAAAATAGGAACAATTGCTATAATTTTGAAATGGAGTTTTTTCCTTGTTCGGTTGAATTTGAGGAACATTTATTTGTAAGGTGTTATGATATGTTAATATTTAAGTGCCATAAATATAATTAATTATTATTGCTATTGTTTTGCAAATATTTTTTAAATATTGGCCAATTATGTTTTTTCCTCAAGAAAATAGTACAAGTCATAGAGCCATTGCACATATTGTTATAGGTGTGGCAAACGTGGCCCAAACACATTTGACCCCCAACCCGCGTAGGTTTTAATGGGTTGTGCATGAGGTACTTTAATAATGAGCTAAGTTCGGATACAACCCAACTAAACCCATTTATTTTAGAATATTTATGCAAATAGTTTGTCATATTCATTATTTACTTTTTTAGTCATATACATTAGGGGTGTCCGTCGGTCGGCACGATACGATATTTAGACATTTCGATTTGGTACTTTCAATATTCGGTTTCTTAAAATCCTATATCAATACCAGAAATTTGGTATGGTTCGATTTTTCTCCTTTCGATTTCGGTTTATTCGGTTCGGTAACTTCAGTTTATTCAGTTTGAACACTAATAGTGCATAGAGCCATACTCTAATAATCCTAATTAAAGCACTCAAAATACAAAACTGAAAAATATTTATCCAGAACTAGCAAATATTGACCCAAATAGAGAAAATTTTACATAAAAAGAATATTTGATGATTAAAAATATTTTGTTACTTGTTTAGAGTTAATTGATAAACTTTGAGAATGAAGAAAAGTACAATTTTAGATTTTTTATATTTATGTTATAATTGATAATATGTGTTATGTGTAATATAATATATATTTCGGTATGGTATCGATATTTCGGTATTTTATTTTAAAATATCAAATACCATACTAATATCAATTTTTTTTTCAAACTTAAATCAAATACCATGCAAAATATCAAAATATCGTATACCAAATACCAAAATTTTGAGTTTGATACGGTAATTCGGCATTTACCAAATTATGCACAACCCTAATATATATAGGCTATACATTGATTAGACTAGCTCAAATCAATCCATAATTTCTGCCCAAACTGACCCATGAATAGCCTTTGCCCTTTAAATCTTCTAAAGTGTGTTTGGTACGACGGAAAATATTTTTCTCCATGTTTGATCGATGAGTAGGAAATTTTTTCTAGTGTTTGGTTAGAGTCGGAAATATCTTTTAAAAAAATAATTTTCTATGTTGCTCTCCTCAATTTCCCTCCACCCAAATTTTCATGCTTCCTACGCCCCTCCCCCACCCCCCAAATACCAATATTTTCAAGACTCTATTTTCTTCCAGATTTAATTATTTTTTTAATAATTCATACAAACCCAAAAAAACTAATTTACTTTTTTAACTCAAGAGCAATGTTAGAATTTGAGCTTCATAACTGAAAAGAAAATATATTTTTTTTTGTTGAAACAAAACAAAAGTACTCCTTCTACAACATGAAAAGAAAGAAAAAACTTTTTTTACTACAACAAATGAAAATACTAACTTTTATTTTGTGAAAATAAAATATTTTTTCTGCATCATGAAAAGATAGTACTTATTTTGTAAAAAAAAATATTTTTTTACATCATAAAAAATATATATATTATTTAAACGAAAAAGAAATGCTTTATCAACAACATGAAAAAGTAATATTCAGGAATGGAAGGGGGTTGGGTTGAGAGTGTGTGGGAAGTTCTAATTTTATTATTTATTATTTTAATAATTATTAGTATTATAAGATTAAAAAAACGCCAAATACATAGACAACCTAAACTTGGCACCAATTCCCACTTAAACACTACAACAAAGACATGTTCCTATTAGACACTTAATCTATAGAAATGGCAGGTGGGGAGGGGTGAGGCGGGGGGATGCGGGACGCATTCTGCCTTAACCCACAAAATTTAACTTGCCCCGTCTATCACGCATTCACACCCGCGTTCACACGCCCCGCCTCGCCCACTAAGTTTTTCAGTACTTCTTTTCTTCATTGTCTTATTTAGAAACTTTCAATACACTAGTTGGAGCATCTTCATATTATCTCAAGGCCCATTTTTGTGATATTTCTGATAATATGATAATGAGAAAATTAGAATAATAAATTGTGATATTCACACGGATATGTATTATGAGTATATCTAAGATAAGAATCACTCATCCTCAAATTATTAAATCAAAATTTACTTTATAGATAATGAAAATAATTATTGTACCATAAGATCAATATAGAAACATTGATAAAGAAAAGAATCAAATGAAACTCCCAAAAGAGTAAGAAAAGAGAATTTAATGCCCATAACTATAAAATGCATAACAGATTAACATAACTGGGTTTTTCAACAACATTAATCCTATATATGTACACCTTCTCTATAACATTAAAAGCTTTAGAGATGAATTTTTATGGTTGATGAAGAGCACTCTCAAGTCTCACGGTATGGAGAATAGAGGAAAACATTCTTTTTTAATTTTGAGAGGTTCAAATATTCAAATAAAAAAAGTCAAAATAGTAAATATATAGGAGTAATGAAGTTCCTCTAATGTTTAATGTCATTTTCGAACATTTCGAGCTTTATACAATAATCAAATGTATTTAGATTGAAGCATAAAAAATAAAAAAAAATATTTAAAAATTAAAAACAACATAGTATAATGATCTACGAGAATATTTTTGAAAAATGGTATAAGCAACAGATTGAAAAGCTTGAAGACGAGATTCATGCGAGTAACTAAATTTACAATAGGAAAAAAATTGACCCACACCCGCCCCCAACCCGCAAAAATTTCTTTTAAGAAAAATCAATCTGCCCTGCCCCGCACATGCCCAAACCCGCCCTGCCCTGCATAGGCTCAAACCTACATCGCTTGCACTCGTCCCCCCTATTGTCATCCCTTAATATATCTTCAAACTAACATTTTAGACATATTCAACTTACGTGGCACAATGCGTGTACCACATCATATTCGAGCGTGAACAATCAAATTTTTTGCTTTTATTATTTTTTCTTCTCTCTTCCCTCTCTCTTTCATTCATTGATCTCTCAACCTTCCCTAATTTTACAGATGTAGCCTCCATAAACAACCGTGAACCTTTTTTCCCTTCAATATTACTCCAACGCACAGGAGCTATGGTTCATTTTTTCTCAACCTTAAGTCTCTGTCTCCCTATATTTTTCACTACAAAATACAAATTTCGCTCTTTCTGTTTAACTCTCTTTACAGTCTTTGAGGACCTCATATAATTCCAAAAAAAACTTATAGGTGCCTATTTCCCAATAATTTACTCTTTGCGCAATATGATGGATTGTGCAATAGAGAGCTACACCAACCTTATTGTCACCACTGCAATTACCGACGACAATTTTAATTATGATAATCCTCGGATGTTGTCATCTTCCAGTGTTTATAAAACCCTTATTCTCATTAGATTCGATGACTCATTTTAAAAATTCAGGCGGCTAGGGAATTTGGACACCTCACATTAATTTTTAATTATTATCGATGTTATCTCTCCAACACCCTGAAACTCCTTTGTGACATGCTTTGTTCCAGTTCCACCATTGCCTCACCAACACCACTGTTTGATTAAAAAGATATAAAAACCTTTTTGAACAAATCAATCGAAAGATGAAGGGGTAATTCTTAGCTGAGTATAATAAACACTAGAAAAAGTAAGTGATAAAGATATGAACGTCTATAGATTTCCTTTCATTCTCAAATAATATTTTTGTTACAGAGTTTCTTTGGTCCCCTTTACAAAATTCTTTGTCTATCTTATATACTAGAGAGAGACTCTTCTAAGTTTTCAGAAACAAACTATCAATAATATTCGATAGAATATTCTTAATGCCCCCTAATGGGCTTACAGTATTACAAGGGTTGTACTGCATCTTCTTTTGTCCTAAAGTTGCCTCTTTTGGGACGTCGACTCGAAGGTACCCCGATCATTTGTCGTACTTGTTATAGGTCATAGTTGGTCAAATTTGGACCCATACAATTAGTCCCTCCGATTATCAGGGTTGCGAATAGATGTGTCCTCGATGATTACGACATGACCAATGGGGGATGGTCATTACGTTCAAAAAAATACAAGGTGGTACATTTCATCGGGAAATAATGCCAAAAACATAAGCATCATCATTATGCAGGTTTTCGAGGCAAGGATTTGATGGCTTAAAGCTTCGATTCTTGCGTAGCTACGAGACCTTCCGCCTTGATTCTGGTGCCACCCAACCCTATAAATAGGTGGGAATTTGTTTTTCTCAAGAACTTTAGCCATCTCTTTTGAAAAATTCTTTCACTCTTCCTCATTTGCTTTCATATCCTTCTGTTCCTTCTTTCTTTTTTCACCTGAAGCTTCCACTTTGTCTTTCCTCGTTGATATTCCTTTGATCGATATCATGTTGAGGTCTCGCGGTTCTCATGAAGAGGTTCCTGAAGCCACCCAGTCGTCCATGGAACCTCCTTCTAACAGCGGGGATATGGTGGTAGAAGAGGGTGACAACCCTGTAAACATATAAAATTTATTGGGTTTAATCTATATAAAATTTGGACTAAATTCAATTGGGTAATTAATTTGGGCTTACAAGTTAAATTAGTCCATGTTATTATTTTCAAGCCCAAGATCCATTTCATCTTAGGCCCAAACTTATGCCATGTGACATGGCATATCAAGTCAAACTCCAGGCCAATAAGGTGAGGCCACGTGTTAAATGATGTGGCAATCCAAGTTAAAAAGCAAGAACCAACCACAAGGCGCCAAGTGGCTAAAATGACATGGACAAATCAAAATCAAGCAAGGGAGTTCTTATGTAGCTTGATTGGTCCATCCTATACAACTATAAATACAAGGGTTACATAACTCTTAAAGGACATTCAGAGTTGGAGAAGAACACTGCGCAATTAGTGAGGGCATCCACATACATAGCGATCAATCATTAAGTGCTTAGTTCTTCAGCAAAGGATTGATCAACAGAGTTCTTCCCGGAGATTAACCTGTAACAACAAAGTGCTGCTCGACGTTCTTGGTGATTAAATACATCATAGGAGGTCTGCATCATCCTACTTTCCAAAAAGACGTTTCTCAAGCCCTCGAATCACAGAGAATTTTAGAGAGGAGAATCAAGGGATACATAGAATTGTTCTCACAAATATTTATCAATAAAATCTCTTTTTCTTTATATTATTTTTGTTGCAGTTTATATTTCGTCTTATGATAATTTATTGCAAACAAATTTGTGCATGTCTAGTGGGACCAATTATGCCCTTTATCTCTCCTTCATGCAAGTTGAAAACTACAAACTTCAGATCTACTGCTACAATGGCCTTCTACAAGTGTGATGTTTCATGCAAAGATACTACTATTGCCGTGTCCGCTCAACTCAGTCATGTTGGACCAATCTCTCGAAGCAAGTTCAAGGCTAGTGGCTTGGATGGATCCGAATACTTTGCCTTCTTGGGGATGGCAAAGAAAAGCAGATCTCATATGATATTCACGACCGTACTCTAGGGGCAACACCGTAATCTCGATGTTTGACGAAATTTCTCAAGTAGCTTCAAACCTTAGCGTATTTGAAGATTTGGTGGATTCTTCAGTTTCAACAAAAGTCAGTGCCTTGATGACTGATGCAACTAACGTGGACAAAAAGTTTACCATGATGGAACAAACTATAGAGGTCTTGAAGAAATCTGTTGAAGACAAAGACCTTCAAATCACTAAACTCATGAACAAATTGGAGGCATATGCACCTGGATAGTCGAGCCATGTCCCACCTCATTCACCTATCTTCAGCTCCTAGAAAATATCTATCGAGGAATCATTTTCAAAGTTAAACATTCAAAAGGAAAAGCAATCTACTTCAGTTGCGGCGTATCTGTTCAACAATTGCAAGACATGATAACAAACACCATCAGAGCTCAATATGGCGGGCCATCGCAAAGTACATTGTACTACTCTAAGCCTTATATTAAGTGGATTGATTGTTTAACCATGCCTACCAATTATCAGCCACCAAAGCCTCATCAATGTGATCGCAAAATGAACTCAAGGCAATATATTGCCCACTTTGTCGAGACTTGTAGACATGCAGGAACACGTGGTGACCTTTTGGTAAAAAAATTTGTTCGTTCTCTAAAAGGGAACGTATTTGACTGGTATATTGACTTGGAGTCCAAGTCCATTGATAGCTGGGAGCAACTTGAGAAGGAATTCCTCAATCAGTTTTACAGTACCCGAAGAACTGTAAGCATGATAGAGTTGACATGCACCAAGCAAAGGAAGGACGAGCCTGTGGTGGATTACATTAATCGTTAGAGGGCGTTAAGGTTGGACTGAAAAGATCGCCTTTCAGAGATATCTTCTGTAGAGATGTGCATTCAAGGAATGACTAGGGTTTTTTGTACATTCAACACGGGATCAAACCGCAAACTTTTGAAGAACTTGCAACACGAGCGCACGACTTGGATTTAAGCATTGCAAGTCATGGAAAGTTATCTCCATTTGCTGAACAAAGAAATTTCAAGAAAAATGTTGCATCAAAGAACCAAACCAAAGAATCAATGGCGGTGAAAGCAACTTCTTTGAAGGTCACTACTAAGCAAAAAATGAAGGAGGATAAGACCCCGAGTTAATATCCCAAAGAGGAGAAGCGTCGTCCCACGTTAAAGGAATTGGAGGTGAAGGTTTATCCATTTCCAGATTCAGACGTACCCACAATCCTTGATGAACTACTGGATAAGAAAGTCATCCATCTCCCTAAATCAAAAAGGCCAGAGAAAATTGGCAAAGTTGGAGATCTGAAATACTACAAGTTTCATCGCGTCATTAGCCACCCTACAGAGAAGTGCTTTGTCTTGAAGGAGAAAATAATGGCTCTTGTAAGTGAAGGAAAAATTATCATAGACATGGATAAAACAACATAAGCAAATCGTGCAAGTATCGCCCTCAAGGAAAACAAGTGTTCAAAGTTGCATAATGTGTCAAACACTTCCTTGTTACAATTTGAAAGTTTTGAGCCCGTTGAAGTTGATCTACTAAGGAAAAATCTTGAAGGTTCACTAGAGCTAGACAATCACTCCAAAGACAAAGACAATAAGGGATGGATTCTAGTCACTCACAAGAAGCGAAGACATTAGGCAGTTTTGAGGTTACAAATTCCTAATTCAGGAGCGATGATGAGCAATGTAGATAGGCTACAATCACCAAGAAATATCAAATCTTCTACTAGAATGAATATTAACAATGTCTTATCGCCGAAGTTCCAAAAGCCCATCACATTGCATGAATTCTTTTCGGGAAAATTCCTTCATAGAGGTCACGTTAGTGCAAGTCATATAGTTTATAGTACTAACAAAACAAAGGAAAGCAACGATGACCTTACTCCAATGAAAACACATGAACACTGTGATAACAAAAAAGTTATCCCATGTTGTGCAACAATTTCATTCACATGTGATGACTTGTTGGTGGGGTCTAAACCACATAACAGACCTTTGTTTGTTATAGGGTGCATTCGGGAAAAATATCTTAATCGCATACTTGTTGATGATGGTTCGGATGTCAACATCATACCAAAGATGGTGCTAAAAAGCTTGGGATCTCTATCGATGAGCTATCCAAAAGTAACCTAACAATCCAATGTTTCAACCAAGGAGGACAACGAGCCATATGTATGATCCGTGTAGGATTATCCATTGGTGAGATGAATTCAAACACCCAGATTCATGCCATTAACGCTAAAACATCATACAACTTGCTGCTTGGATGTCATTGGATTCATGAGAATATGGTGGTATCATCTACTTTGCATCAATGTCTGAAGTACATAAGAGATGGTGAGATAGTCAAAATTGATGCAGACATCAAGCCTTTCACTAAGACAGAGTCATACTTTGCAGACGCAAAATTCTACCTAGATCTTGTGAATTAGAAGTGGAGAAACCATCACCAAATGACGAAGTTGATGTCAAGTTAGAAGAGGAAAATGAGGCTCAATGGATTACTACAAAGCTGCCTAATAATAGAATGGAAGAAGTCTCCATTAAGCTATCATCAACTGAAGGTGTCATACAGACAAAGACTGAGGAGCATCTGGTTTTTCGCTATGTTCCACACGAGCGTTGAAAGAAAGGCAGCCTTTGCTATAGGAATGTACTCCAAAGAAACAAATGAGTCACAAAGATATCCAACATTTGAAGGAGCATATGATTGTCCCAGTTGCACAAATCCCATCCGTGACTGGTGAGTCGGCTAAAGGCAATTTCCAAGCTGATAAAATAAAAGGGCACTATGATCCTAAGGCCTTCTTACTACTTGAAAAGTATGGTTATGACTTCTCCAATCCATCACAACTAGGAGAACTTAAAGACAAAGTCACTAGTGAAAAGATACATGGGCTCAATTAGTCCCACATGAAGTTGAGAAAGCAAGGGCACTACGTCGCCACTCCAAAGTATAGATTGGGATTCAGTTTGGTAGAGCCTCTTCAAATTTCATCTAAGAGAAGCAAAGAGATAGATTCATAAAAATACACCTCGGTGGAGAAGAGGAAGGAAGTTAAGGGTAAGAAAATGAAACAATAGACTTCAGTGTTCGATCGCATTGGAGACTCAAACCCTCGAGTCTCGGTGTTTGAAAGGCTAAGTCACAAAGGTGAACGCGTATCTTCCGAACATATAAAGGAATTTTTCACTACCTCAAAGACCTCTGTCTTTTGTCGCTTGGGAACCACAAGGAAATCGCCATCTAGAAAAATACTAGCAAAACATAAGGATCAAGTCCATGATTAGCGGGATCATTTTGAAGTTGTTGCTGACAAAGAAATCTGTAGTGCTTTCCCATTGCGTATGAAGAGGAAGTCTATTTTGTCAATATCCACAGATGGTCCACTGAAGGTGCAAAGGAGAACCATTATTTACACTTGCCAGCCTCGTAAAGAAGTAGAGAAAGGGAAAGAAGCCGTGCAGACTATCTAAGGAAGTCAAACAGAGAAGCTAGACTTTGTGAAAACATCCTATCACATAATTATGGAAGAGACCATGCCTTGAAGTTGATGATGAAGTACACGAGGCTCCCCCTCAACTAGAAGATGGCGAATAATCAACTGTGGATGAGCTTAAGGAACTCAATTTAGGTGCTTCTAAAGATCCACGCCCCACCTTCATTAGTGCACTGATTACGCCTCAAGAGGAGGAGAAATACTCCAAGTTGTTGACCGAGTACAAGGATATCTTCCCTTGGTCGTATAGAGAAATGCCTTGTCTTAGTCTTTAAGGTAGTTGTTCATCATTTAGACATCAAAAGTGAAGCACGCCTTGTGAAGCAGTCACAATGCATGTTTTGACCCGAGCTTGTGTCACAAATTGAAGTCGAAGTCAACAAGCTCATCTAGGCGGGATTTATTCGAGAGGTGAAGTACCCATCATAGATATCGAATATTGTACCTGTCAAGAAGAAGAATGGTCAAATACGCATTTGTGTTGACTTTCGAGACCTAAACAAGGCATGTCCAAAAGATGACTTCCAGCTATTAATTATTGAACTCATGGTGGATGCTACAACAGGGAATGAAGATATGTCATTCATGGATGGGTCCTATAGATACAATCAAATCAGAATGTATCCAAAAGATGAAGAGTGTACTGCTTTCCGAACTCCAGAAGGGATATATTGCTACAAAGTAATGCCTTTTTGTCTGAAGAATGCTGGTGCACCCTACCAACACGTGATGCAAAACATCTTTGATGGCATGCTTTATAAGAGGGTTGAATGCTATGTCGATGACTTAGTGGCGAAGACGAAGAGTAGGCATTACCACCTTGAAGACCTTCAAATTGTTTTTGAAAGGTTAAGAAAATTTGACTTGAAAATGAATCCACTCAAGTGTGCATTTGGAGTTACCTCAGGAAAGTTTCTTGGCTTCATTGTGCGTCATCCTGGAATTGAAGTTGATCTTGCAAAGATTGACGCCATTCAGAAAATGCCAAAGCCAAAGAACTTGAGGGAGCTTCGAAGTCTCCAAGGAAATTTAGCATTCATCCGGAGGTTGATCTCTAATCTAGCCAGACGGTGTCAACCCTTTAATCATCTATTGAGGAAGGATATCCCTTTTCATTGGGATTGGTCATGTCAAAATGCTTTTGAAAGCATCAAAACATACTTGCTTAATCCACCTGTGTTAGGGGAGCCAATGCTTGGAAACACGTTGATACTCTACATCGCAGCACATGAACATTCACTTGGAGCACTACTTGCTCAAGAGAATGAGGAAGGAAAGGAACAAGCTTTATACTACCTTAGTCGTACTCTGATAGGAGCTGAGTTGAACTATACGTCTGTTGAGAAAATATGCTTAGCATTACTTTATGCAATAAAGAAGCTAAGGCATTATTTTGAAGCAAACACTATCAAACTCATCTCTCGAGCAGATCCCGTGAAGTTTGTGATGACTCGACTTATTCTTTCTAGACGCATAACAAGATGGTCCATATTGTTTAACCAATATGAGATCACATACACACCTCAAAAAGCTATGAAAGGACAAGCACTAGCCAATTTTTTGGCTGATCACCCTCTTCCGGTAGAATGGGAGATTTCGGATAAGTTTCCAGATGAAGACATTTTGTTCATCGAAGAATTGCCACCATGGACAATGTTCTTTGATGGATCTGCACGTCATAATGGTGCGGGGGCAGGTGTTGTGTTGATCTTTCCAGAAAGACAAGTCTTGCCATTCTCCTTTGTTTTAGGTGAAACATGCTCCAACAATGCTGTAGAGTACCAAGATTTGATCGTCTATCTCGAAATGGCATTAGAAATGAAGATTCTATAGTTGGAGATCTACGGCGACTCTAAACTGATCATCAACCGGATTTTGAGGAGTTACCAGGTAAAGAAGGAAGATCTGTTGTCATACCATCAATACGCTTCTAGTTTACTGGAAAAATTTGATCGAGTGTTCTTAAACCACGTCCCAGGAGAAGAAAATCGCAAGGCTGAAGCTTTGTCTAACTTGGCCACGACGATGGCACTTGGAGAGAATGAGTCAACAAAGGTATATGTGTGTCATCGGTGGGTTATTCCTAGACTTCTGGATCTTCAAGTCAACAAGAGTCGTCATACGTCTGTTCAAGTGATTGAAGAAGAAGATTGGAGGCAACCACTGATAGAGTACCTTGAACATAGAAAGTTACCTGAAGATCTACGACAAAGAACAGACATCAAGCGAAGAGCACCACGATTCATCTTCTATAAGGGGACATTGTTTTGCCGCTCTTTTGAAGGAATATTCTTACGATGTCTTGACAAAGAAGAAGCCCACCAAGCGATGGAGGAAGCACATTATGGCTCATGCGAAGCACACCAATCTGGTCCCAAGCTCTATTTTCGCACCAAGAGGATGGGCTATTACTGGCCGACAATGGTAAATGATTGCATGGATCATGCCAAAAGATGACAAGCTTGTCAATTTCATGCAAACTACATCCACCAACCTCTAGAGCCTCTTCACCCAACTGTAGCTTCATGGCCTTTTGATGCATGGGGACTTGATGTCGTTAGACCACTTCCAAAGTCATCAAATGGACAGATGTACATATTGGCCGCTACAGACTACTTCTCTAAATGGGCGGAAGCTATTCCACTAAAGGAGGTAAAAAAGGAAATTGTTGTTGATTTACCAAGTCATATCAAATTTTTAGGTATGGGATACCAAGATACATAATCACTGATAATGGAACGCCATTTGACAACACGCTCGTAAAGAGTTTATGCAAGAAGTTCGGTTTCAAGCAACATAATTCTTCAATGTATAATGCACCTGCCAACGGCCTTGCTGAAGCTTTCAACGAGACTCTTGGTAACCTTTTGAAGAAAGTTGTTGCAAAGAACAAGAGAGACTGGCATGGGAAAATTGGTGAAGCTTTGTGGGCATACTAGACAATATCCAAAACTACTACACAAGCAACTTCTTACTCTTTGGTATATGGCGTGGAAGCAGTCCTTCCATTGGAGCAACAAATTCCATCACTACAGATAACAATCCAAGAAGGACTCACATCCGAAGAGAATGCTCAACTTTGACTAGCAGAGTTGGAGGCATTGGATGAGAAAAGATTGGAAGCGCAACAAAACTTAGAGTGCTATCAAGCTCGACTAGCTAGAGCTTTCAACAAGAAAGTGTGGCCACGACCATTCGAAGTGGGAGACTTAGTCCTAGCTGTTCGCGACTCATAATCCTCAACAAACGCATACGTGACAAGTTTACCTCAAAATGGGATGGGCCATATGTTGTGAAGGAAGCCTATTCGAATGGCACATACAACATTATCAATAAGGATGGTCTCAGAGTTGGTCCGATCAATGGAAAATTTCTGAAGCATTACTTCCCATGAAAGTCACCTACGCTCCTCGACGTACGAGCCTAAACTGCAAGTCATGACGCTCCTTGATGCATGAGCTTAAACTGCACATTGCTACACTCCCAGCCCGCATGAGTCTAAAATATGTACGGCTGGGAAAGAAAAAATAGTCTGCTAGGTTGAAAACCTTGAAAGAGTCAGCCTAGGTAAAAGTCAAGACAAAAAAAAAAGTTCACTAGGTTGAAAACCTCGCGAGAGGCGGCCTAGGCCAAAATTAGGACATAAAAAAAAAATCACCCCTCTGAACTATGTTATGACTTGATCCTCTTCACTGAGGTACGTAGGCATCTTAGAATTTTATTGTAAGTTCAGTCGCATGAGTTTCAAAAAAAATAAAAGTTTGGCATCATCGGATCATTACATTAATTCTTCCAAGTGTAGAGGCACATATCTATGAGGAAAAGAGACAATTTTCTTTGAAGTATAAAAGATATTTTATTGCTTCAATTGTACAAAAGTTGATACATCCAAAAAAAAAAATGTAAAGACAAAAGAAATTAGACGTTTCCCAATACAAAAGCCTAAGTCGTGAAAATAATCGTAAACTAGGCTTTGTGGCCGACTCGTCTTGAATGCTTCTTTCAAGTCCATACGACGTCTCCACATTTTAATACACTATCCTCAATGCCTCGTATATAAGAAGTCATCTCTCTTGAAAAAACCTTCAATCACCACCATTGATAAATTTCAAGGCCGTCAACAAATCAAGTGAAAAAGTTGGTGAAGGGTTGATTTCACATCTTGTGTGACTTCTTAGACTGATATCTGGACTCATCGAACTTCTTCGCAAGTCTGCAAAAGAAATAAATAAAGAGATAAGATTCGTGATGGTAGTCGAACCCATTACAAGGCTGTAAAATCAACTTCAAAAATATTTGTTAGGTTTCCCAAGAATGAATGGAGCTTCACCTTCAACGATACTATAGTTCTTGACGTCCTAATTTCATAGGATCAAACTATTGGTGATGTCGACGCTCCTAGTTCAAGATACAGTTTTTCCGGCCAAAAGCACGCAACCTGAAAGTTCACTACAGTCAGTTTGAATTTTAATATTTTTTGTTTCTAGGTCGAGAGGAGTTCCAGGATGGAATTTTTATGTGTTTCAGCTCTAGGAGTTTTATTTCCAATTAAATAAATGGATTATAATTTTGATACTCCCAGCTCAAGATACAATTATTTTTGCTGAAGGTACGCAAATCTGAAAGTTCACTGCAGTTAAGTCGATGCCTTGAATTTTCTGTTGATAGCCAGAAAGGAGTTCTGCCATGAAATTTATAGGACCTTCAGGTATATGAGTTTTCTTTCTAATGGCATAAACAGATTGTAATTCCAACACTTGTAGCTCAAGATATAATTTTTTTTACCGGAACTACACGAATATGAAAGTTACTGTAGCAAATTTGAGAATTTTCTGTTTCTAGCTCGGAAAGATTTCTTCCACGAAACTTGTATGTATTGCATATCTATGAGTGTACTTTCAAAAGGCTCAAACAGATCACAATTTAGAGTCTCCTAGTTCGAGATATGAATTTTTCCACCATAGCGCGCAAAGCTAAAAAGCAATTTTATGGACAGATGGGTCAAGTTCAGAAGTTGTTGCGGACAATCTGCTAGGAATTCTTCTATGATATTTTGAAGACTTCATTATCTTTAAGTCTTCTCTTCAATGGCATAGACGGAATGCAAATTGGACACTCCTAGCTTGAGATATGCGCATTCCAATGATAGCATGCAGTGCCGTGAAGCCGAAATGACAGACTTGTGTATCGCCTTCAAAAGTTCATTCCGACTTGTCCTCATGGAATTTGGCCCCAAATTTTGGATATATCACTGTGGTACAAGTTTTGATTCTGCAGGACCAATAGGATTACAGTTTGGACATTCCCAGGTCGAGATACGATTTTTTCAATACGAGCATAAAATGCTATGAAGTCAATACAGCAGAGACACGCCAAGTGCTTGCTTGCCGAAGTTGGAAAAGCCTACTCCAGTGGCCTTCCTCACTAGCCTGCAACAATGTGATATGGTACATGTCGCACTCGCTCGTCAAGGATGAAATATGGTCGCTCGTGCTCCAAGCCTCTTTCTCGCTCGCATATTGCAAAGTGGGGATATGGCTCGTCACTCAAGCTCGCTTAGGAATACTCTTAATGTCTCTCATCAAGCCGTAAGAAGGGATGTACCAAGTTGATGTGGTACTCTCTTGTAAACCTACAAAAAATAAGAAAAGATTTTGGAGCCCTCGGTGCCAACAACACGAGGTTTTTAGATACGGTGCAATTAGCATGATGATTCATTACCATGACGCTTGAGTTTAACATTTAAAAAAAAGGACATCGGAAGCATCACAACAGTCTAATTCAGCATGGCAGGTATCAGTGCCTATGGCATGAAGCTTTATCTTGCACAAAAAAAAATTGGTCTTGAACAGCAATCCCATCGCTCCAAGTATGCTAATTTAGCTCCTTCAATATGGATTAATTCTAAATAAAGATGAAATACAGGAAGCACAACTACATCCTAAAGTTATTGCATGGTGCGCGCTTGGTTGCCTCTAGTTCTCTTTTCTACCAATTTAAATTGAATGATGTGCTGCATATTAAAAAAAAGGAGAGAGTATAAGTCATGATTCAAGAAAAAAACTTAAGGAGACAAAAAAAAAGGAATGAAAAAAGAGCGATTGCAAGCAGTTCGTGGAAGTAAGTGGAGATGGAAGAAGCTCTAGTATCAATTTTGGTGTTTCGATCCAGTTTGACAGAAGAGTTTGATATTCAATTGTGGAAAACTAGATGGCTTGGTCCTCTTTTTATATAGATCTAACAAAGTATCAGCTATAAGTGAATAAAACAAGAAGTTAGATCCTAGAAGAAAAAAAAACATTGCTTTGTCCTACAAGGTCAAGAAATATTTTTGCCTTGTTTGCATTTGGTAAAAAATATCAACGCTCATTGGTACTTCAAGTCCCGTCATTCGTTTCAACAAGTCTATACTTGACGAATCTTGAAGTAAAGGGCAACTGTAAATATATAAAATTTATTGGGTTTAATCCATATAAAATTTGGATTAAATTCAATTGGGTTAAATAATTAATTTGGGCTTTACAAGTTAAATTAGTCCATGTTATTATTTCCAAGCCTTAGGTCCATTTCATCTTAGGCCCAGACTTATGCCATGTGACATGGCATATCAAGTCAAACTCGAGGGTAATAAGGTGACGCCACGTGTTAAACGATGTGGAAATCCAAGTCAAAAAGCAAGAACCAACCACAAGTTGCCAAGTGGCTAAAATGACATGGACCAATCAAAATCAAGAAAGAGAGTTCTTATGTAGCTTGATTGTCCATCCTCTACAACTATAAATAGAGGGAGTACATAACTCTCATAGGACATTTAGAGTTGGAGAAGAACACTCCACAATTGATGAGGGCATCCACAAACATAGAGATCAATCATCAAGTGCTTAGTTCTTCAATAAAAGAGTGATCAATGGAGTTCTTCCCAGAGATCAACCCGTAACAAAAAAGTGTTGCTCGACGTTCTTGGTAATTAAATACATCACAAGAAGGTCTATATCATCCTACTTTCGAGAAAGACGCTTCTCAAGCCCTCGAATCATGGAGAATTTTAGAGATGAGAATTAAGGGATACATAGAATTGTACGCACAAATATTTATTAATAAAATCTCTTTTTCTTTATATTATTTTTGTTGCAGTTTAGTTTTTGTCTTACGAAAATTTGTTGCAAACAAACCCTCTTACGATGGGGGATTTATTATCGAGACACTCTTTATCTCAAAGTGACTTCCACAAGGATCCTCCTTCTACCCCGGACCCCGTGTGGTTTGAGATTGAGCAGATTAATTTTGACACCCTTCGTGTAAAGTATGGCATTCCTACCCATATAGAAATGGTTCTAGCGGGGAGAGATTACTTGGACGTCCACAGACGGGGGTAATGCGCTTTATACAAGTACCATTTTGTGATTGGATATACTTTTCCTCTCTTCCCCTTAGCGTAGGAATTCTGTAGATTCTACCAAGTTTGCCCAGCACAATTTTTGCCATATACGCTCAAGGTGCTTCTGCTACTGACCAAGTATGTAGAGTTGGCGGAGTGCCGTATTTCTATCCACCACCTCCTGCACTTGTTCATGCCTGGCTTCCTTAGGGGTACCATGGTGCATTTGAGGCTTCTTGGCAAGAAAGAGCTGGTGCTCGGGAAGGATGACCAAGCGAGTCGTAAGGTTTGGCATAAGAACTTTTTTGTCAAGATCTAGCACGTTATTTTGATTGCACCGGATTCCCAGAGCAGTGGAACGAGACTCGTAAGCTTTGTCACTTATTTTGTTCTCCTTTCTACTATATTTGATGTAAAGTTTATTCTCTTGTTGTTCTGCAGCATGGGCCGTCCACCTCTCCCTATTATGGGTATCAGGGATTAGGTAGCCCGTCTGTTGCCCATGTAGTAGAAACTCAAACTTGGCCCGCCTTTATGAAGCGATACGGCCCTAAAGTTTCTTCCGATAAATGTCATACTCACTACTTTATTGGTTGCTCGACTGTATTTAATGGTATAACCCTTCGTGATGACAGGTCGAGGAGCTTCCAGGTGAAAGGTGCCAGTCCTCGCCTTTCGATGAGTCGTTGCTACTGCGGACACATAATTTGTTTTGAGTGAGTCTGTTCGGGGGGATCATCCTCAACCTATTCAATTGAGAGATCCATCTCGAGTCGTGGTCACGAGGGAGTAGGATTTCTCGGTGTCGGCCTCACATTCTTTGGATGAATCTTCTAACGGGAATGAGTCGTTATCAAGGAAAAGAAGGATGCTAGAGCTTGGGAAGGGCGTGGCCACGAATACTGATAGAAGTGGGGCATCCCGGACAGCCCCTGTTTCCGTATTTATGGTCGATGCTATTTTGTCGGGGAGGTCTCCCCAAGTGGAAGGAATTTGTCCAGGGGCTGGCTCTGTTTGCTCTATTGAGGGTAGTGCATCGTCCAACGTCAGAGGGCATCATGTTGAGGGTGGCAGCTTTGGTTCGTATGTCGACCCAAAGGATTTTAATGAGTTAGTGGGTTTCCATACCCACGTGGAGGTTAAAAAGAACGGTTCTGACCGTCATGTACTCGTCCCAGGGTATTACAACTTGTTGCTGAGTAGCGAACAAGTGGCGTCTGCCTTAGCTCCCTTGTGTGTTGCTCTTGAAAGCGAGATGCTTAGGGCTATAAGCGACGTGGAGTTGTCTATGAAAGTCGTAGGTATGGCCTTGTAGGTATATGCCTTGTATTTTCATTTTGTTGTTGATTTTGTGCGATAACCGTTGTTCCATATTTTTGTTTCTAACTTTTCCCTTTCTCTTTTGTCAGACCCTCATCATGGAGTTTGAAAGGGATCATTGGGATAGGATATGGACAGGTCTTTATGAAAAGATGTTTTCCAAATATCATCGGTATCGGGCTAAGCACAGGGCGATGGCGACATTTATTATCAAGCCCCTGAGTTTCAGGTGTTTCATGAGGGGCTTAAGCAGCAGGAGGACCAGTTGGAGCATAAGATTGAGGAGTTAAGGGAGATGGGTGAGGAGTTCGTGAATGTTGTCGCCCGCAACAGTGAGCTGGATGGTTTCCTTAAGGCGGGAGGGGATGAGCTCGAGTTGAGCAAGGGATTGAGAGCTGAGAATGCCGACTTACAGGCGAATGTGGCCGACTTGACCGTTGAGTTCAGTGCAAAGGCGGCAGTTATTGAGGGGCTCAAGGGCGAACTGGGCATTAGTGCTGACAAGTTGGCGGCGACTATTTATGAATTGGTATCCTTAGAAGACGCCCTCCGCATTTCTAGGTCGGAGTCGACTTAAGAGAAGAAAACCACTGGTCGGCGGGTTATAGGGCTCGAAGGGCGTATCAGAGAGCTGGAGGTGGAGCTAGGTACACTAATTTGTCAAATGGCCTCACTGAAGGCAAAGGATGTGAGTCGGCGCTCTCAGCCTTCTATATCTCTTCCTTCAACCGATCCGATCATGCCTCATCATTTATACGAGTTGTGGGTTCTTGTTGAGGCTCGACTAGATGTGTATAGGGATTTTCTTGTGGAGGGAAGGGTGACTGAAATGGAGCTTCAGGCCGTTCATACCGCATCTCGTGTAGCTCGTGAGGCTTGCAGGTGCGACCCCCTTACTCCCAACGGGAGCGACGTCAATTCTGATGATGCAGGTCATCTTACTTAGGTCTCATGGTACGAGGATACTTACCCTTCCGGGGGTGATGTGTAGCTTATGTTTCTACTTGTTTTTGTCGGTGGGATTTTTGTAGAGGGCGTACTTGAGCCCGTTTGTGGATACTGTAACTAACATTTCGATGTAATGTAAAGTATATCTTTTTAATTTGCTATTTTGTCAATGTATACAATATTTGGTGTACCGTCGATGACCTCAGCCATTGGGATGTTACTTCGAATTGTTCGTCGAAGTAGAAATCCTGTCGTAGTTCGAACGAGGCCAAACTTATATCATCATAGATGGCCTCGTCCATTGGGATGTTGCTTTGAACTGTCATCGAAGTAGAATCTCGTTACGGTTTGAACAAGGTCAAACTTATGTCATCGTCGCTGGCCTTGGCCATTGGGATATTGGTTCTAACTATCGTCGAAGTAGAATCCCGTTGTAGTTTGAACAAGGTTGAACTTATGTCATCGTCGATGACCTTGTCCATTGGGATGTTGCTTCAAACTGTCATCGAAGTAGAATCCCGTCGTAGTTCGAACGAGGTCAAACTTATGTCATCGTCAATGGCCTTGGGCATTGGGATGTTACTTCGAACTATCGTCGAAGTAGAATCCCATTGTAGTTCGAACAAGGTTGCACTTATGTCATTATCAATGGCCTTGTCCATTGGGACGTTGCTTCAAACTATCATCAAAGCAGAATCCCATTATAGTTCGAACGAGGTCGAACATATGTTATCGTTGATGGACTTGGCCATTGGGATGTTGCTGCGAACTTTCATCGAAGTAGAATCCCGTTGTAGTTCAAATGAGGTCGAACTCATGTCATCATCGATATCCTTGGCCATTTTTGGTTTGAGATTCAGTCGTATTCCTGTAGGAAGACATGCCTTTGCTTATGTAATGGAGGTTTAATTACCTATTCAGGTAGTGCTCGGATCATCGTCGATAGCTGCAATTTTCATAGGTGGAGAGGTTTCGACATCTCTTTGAGTGGGTTTCTCGAGCATGTTGCTCAAGGCACTCGTTAACCACTCTTTTAGCAGGTTCTTGACTGTTGGCGGTGCTTCCTCTGCTGCGGATGTTGAGGCTCCCCTTTCATGCAAGATCGTTAGATCCCTGTGTGGAAAAGGTGAGGTCTCTCCCTCTGGTGTGCATGCTGTTGTTTTCTCATTGTTTCCCTACCAGCCTCGTTGAGGGAACTCATGAGATTACTCGAGACATCTGTTGCCACCTTTAGCCTCGCTTCCCATTTTCCCGCCATTGTTGGTTCTTATGAAGTATGAGGAAAAATAGTTATCACTTTTAAAATCAAGATGAAAACTATGGTTTCAGCTATAGAAACCCCCACAGATGGTGCCAAATCGTTTGACTAAAAAGATATAAAACCCATTTTGCACAATCAGTCGAAAGATGAAGGGGTAAATCTTAGCTGAGTATAATAAATACTAAAAAAAGTAAGTGATGAAGATATGAACGTCAATAGATTTCCTTTCGTTCTCAAATAATATTTTTGTTACAGAGTTTCCTTGGTCCCCTTGACAAAGCTCTTTGACTCCCTTATATACTGGAGAGAGACTCTTCTAAGTTGTCGGAAACAAACCACCAAAAAAAATTCAATAGATATTCTCCATGTCCCCTAATGGGCTTACAATACTACAAGGGTTGTACCGCCTCTTCTTTTGTCCTAAGGTCACCTCTTTCGGGACGTCGACTCAAAGGTACCCGATCATTTTTTGTACTTGTATAGGTCGTAGGTGATCAAAATTGGGCTCATACAACCAACTTCATCAGCTCTCCCCCACAAGCATCGATCGTAAAAGCATTTGCCATAGCCCTGAAATTTTTGGCACTTGTTTTGTTGCAGAGCAAGATAACTTTACAAATTGATGGAAATAGTTGTGGGGGGGGGGGGGGACAACAACTGTTTTATTTTCTTTCATTTGCTCAAAATTACACTTGGCATTTTTTATTCCTTATTTATCATGTAAGAGAGTGTGAAGTTCACACAATATATTTTTGTGTATGGGTTAGTTACAACATATTTAATAGGTATAGATAAACTTAAGTAAAAGTGTCATAATAGGAATAAGTCTCAATTGAGGTGTTTAAGTGAAAATTGAAGCCATGTTAGGTGTCTGTCTATTTGGCCTAAAAAACTATCAAATAAAGTTCTAACTATAAATTGAAGAAACAAATCATTATGCATGAATCGACATTTATTCCAAAATAAGACAAGAAGCAACAGGAAAAAAAGAAGATTTTTTTTCATCATCATAAACCATTCCAGAATGATATTACGAAAAATGAAAATAAAAATTATTGTTATATATATGAGAATTATATATAGTTGTTTACAATTGAGAATATTACGAGGATTTTGGTCAATTTGGGTGGATTGGGTTACAATCTATTATTTAGCTCTTCTTGACCTAAACTATCTTAACCCAAGTGAACTTTGGGTAGGGTTGGACAATGACTTAGCTAATGAGTCAACCCATCTTAGGGGAATTTGGTATGACATGATAACTAGGTCCAACAATTGGCATAACAAAGCTTACGTTTTAGATTATGGCATATGGTAGCCTAAATATATTCTCTTTTCAAATGGTTCAACTACAATCCTAAAATAAGCTCCATCAAAATTAATTTTCTTAAAAATAGCAAAAATATTTAAAACCTTCTCTCTCTCTTCTCTCATAGCAACAAATTACGTTCCATCTCTTTCAACAGTATTCGAAATTGTTTCCAAATTTTTTAATTTTTTTTATCTGTATATCCAAATATATATAACATAGTAATAATTATATTATTTGTATATTACAGTGTATAACATAATAATAATGTTCATATCAAGAAGTATATAAAATTTTTATTTTCCTTCTTTGAATAATACATTTTAGATTGGAACTCAAATTTAAGACGACTTCACATGTGTATCCCTATTGTATCTCGTGTATATCTTAATATACATCAGTGATATATCATTGTATTTAATGTGTATCTGTGTATATCCATAAACTTTTTTGTTATATACAAGATATATAAGGTAACATACACAGATTGTATGTGTGTATATCCATAAAAATTTATGTTATACACATGATATATAATGTAATATACACAGGCGTCCATAAGAAATGTGTTATATACACGATATACAAAGTGATATAGACAAATATTCATAAAAACTTGTGTGTGATATACACTGATGTACACGATATACAACGTAATATACACGGATATACACGATATACAACGTGATATACATATATTATATTTGGATTTTTAGGTCTGATTTTGGTCTTGAAGCTAGTCTAAATTACTTCTAATCTTGCTCAAATTTTGTGTATCGCCTCATCTAGGTGTTTTTAACAAATTCCAATCACACCCACTCGTTTAATCTATAAAAAGAGAAGGCTAATTACATACGGAGACACTTAAAGTTTGCACAATTTTTCATTTACACATAAACTCAAGGATACTCCCGTTGAATACTTATACTACCCAAAACTTATTATACCTAAGCATTTCTTTGACAATCAGCCAAACTTATAAAATTGTACAATGCGCTCGCTACTGATATTGTATTGACAAAAATTAGACTCGCCACGTGGGTCTATTAAATAGCGACACGTGTCAACAAAGTTTGAAGAAAAGTGAAGAATGACATGTAAAGATGATATGTGAAACACCCCCAGGACCGAACATACTCGTACCGTGCGTGTTAGCCATGGGATTGACTCAATAGGCACGAGATTGACCCAACAGGCACGAGATTGACTTAATAGGCACGAGATTGACTCAACAGGTACGGGGTTGACTCAATAGGCACTAGGCACGAGATTGACTCAACAGGCACGAGATTGACTTAATAAGCACGAGATTGACTCAACAGGTACGGGGTTGACTCAATAGGCACGAGATTGACTCAACATGCACGAGATTTGATTCAACAGGCACGAGATTGACTTAACAGGCACGAGATTTGACTCAACAGGCACGAGATTGACTCAATAGGCACGAGATTGACTCATCAATTACGAAATTAACTCATCAGTTATGGAATTAACTCATCAGTTACGAAATTAACTCATCAGTTATGGAATTAACTCATCAGTTACGAAATTAACTCATTAGTTATGGATTTAACTCATCAGTTACGAAATTAACTCATCAGTTACGGAATTCCAGCATTTACACAACTGTTACAAGTCTTCCAAAAGTAATGAATGAATTGAGTAAATGCTCATAATTGACACATAATTCAAGATGAATGGTTACTTAGATTTAGTCCTATAAATAGACATATGTTTACCACCATGGGGGATCTAATTTTCTTTTCTACAATTCTATACATTGTAATTTATAGCATATTGCTCTTAAGTTAGCCATAGTTCGGCCTTTCAAGCTTTGTTCGGCTCATTATCCTATCAAGGATCATTCAATAAGAATTCTTTTTTCTCTGCTTTATTTTAATTATATTATCTGTCATTAAATTTATTTCCCACTTCTCTATCACATTGTGTTAACAAAAGTTTATATCTTTCGGAATGAATCTGTTGCTTGTGGCCCGTCATATGAAATTATAGCTTTGACAAAAATTTTATTTTTTGGTTAAACAGACATAGCGAATGACGAATAAAAAAAGGACATATATTATTTTTCTTAAAAAAAAGGAAAAGCCCTAAAAACACTACTTAACTCAGCATCTTCACTATACGTTCATGTGTGTTCTTCACTATTTTTATGTGTGTTCTTGTTCCAAGCACAATTTTAATTCAAAATTTTAAGAAAAACTCCTTTAAATTTGTTATAACTTCAGCTATAGGTTTCCCACGACGATCCAAGACAACCCCAATATTAATCTTCCAAACTTTTATCAAATCAAGTAACCCATTTTAAACCTTCAATCCTTTTAAAGACCTCGTTAATGGTGTTTTAAATTGAAATGAAGAACTCGGACTCATTTCACTTTTACTCTCTTCTTCTTCCTCTCCTCTGCTCTGCTCTGTCTCTTTTTCCGATCCCATTAGAATAAAAATGACGGTTCCTATATTTTGGAGAAAACAATACCTTCACAATTATTGTATCTATAAAATTAAGCCTGCCAAACGGCACCTAATAAGTATAGTGTGCTTCTTAGTTGTATAATATACCTTAGCTATATTTTGTACGTATATAATCATTCTTAGTTGCTATTTGGTTTACAACAGAATCGGTGAATAAAAAGATTCAATTTGGTTGCTTAGGTTCAACACTTTTTGGTCTTTCTGGGCTGGGTTGGAGTTCTGGCGGTTAGGTCTTGGAGATGGGCTGCTAGCCACCGGTGATGAAGTCCAGCAGCAGCATGATGGCCGAAAATCTCTTAGAGCAGCCTGGTTTGTTGTGACGGTGGCTGGAGATGAGAAGATGGGGTACAACTAGTTTTACAGGGGTTGAAGAAGAAGATGGGGATCGTTGGTTTTCTCTCGCTGGATTCCGGCAATGAAGAGATGAGGACTGCCTCACATCTTTTTTGTTTTTAAGGGAGAGGAAGAAGGAAATAACAACAACAACAACAACAACCGAGTATATTCTCACAAGGTGGAGTTTGGGGAGGGTAATATGTAGACAGGCCTTACCTCTACCCGAGAGGGCATAGAGGATGTTTCCAGTCGACCCTCGGCGCATTGAAAAGAAAGGCAAACAAAAACAAAAACCCCATTAGTTATACCAGCATACATCGCAAAAAATTGTCTAAACATAAGAGGCATAAATACCAACAATAAGCAGATATGCATGCAATGATATTAAAACAGTAACTACCAAAAATGACTACCACAAGAGAACACAAATTAATCCTCTATGGGCGGCCCCACCACACCTCACCCACCCCGGGAAAAGAGTACGAAAAATCTAGAAGTCCCTATCCTACAACCCTGGTACTAGACCTCCAGACTTTCCTATCGAGGGTCATGTCCTCGGAAATCCGCATCTTGGCCATGTCCTGTCTAATAACCTCTCCCCAGTATCTCTTTGGCCTCCCTCTGCCTCGCCTCACACCAACCACCGCTAGCCGCTCACAACTCCTCACCGGGACATCGGGGCTTCTCCTCCGCACATGCCCGAACCACCGAAGCCTCGCCTCTCGCATCTTCTCGTCCACTCGGGCCACCCCCACCTTCTCCCGAATAACTTCGTTCCTAATCTTATCTAACCCGGTGAGCCCGCACATCCACCTAAGCATCCTCACCTCCGCGACCTTCATCCTCTGAACATAAGATTTCTTCACCGGCCAACACTCCGTCCCATACAGAGCATGGCAGGTCTAACCACAGCTCTATAAAACTTTCCCTCGAGTTTCTGTGGCACTTTCTTATCACACAAGACTCCGAAAGCAAGCCTCCACTTCGACCATCCCGCCGTTATACGGTGAGTGACATCCCCGTCTGTCTCCCCGTCCCCCGGATCACCGATCCAAGGTATCTAAAGCTATCCTTCTTGGCTATGGCCCGAGATCCAATCATCACGCTCACTCCCACTCGCTCGGCTCGGTCTTAAGCTTGCAGCTCCGGATATTCGTCTTCGACCTGCTTGGTTTGAACCCGCTGAGACTCGAGAGTACGTCTCCATACCTCTGCGCTTTCGTTAACACCGACCCTCGTCTCGTCTACCGGGACTATGTCATCAGCAAATAGCATACACCAAGGTACGTCCCCTTGAATATGGCGAGTTAGAGCATCCGTTACCAAGGCAAATAAGAGAGGGCTTAGCGCAGATCCTTGATGGAGCCCCATAACCACCGGGAAGTGGTCCGAGTCGCCACCCACTGTCCTGACCCTGGACTTAGCTCCATCGTACATGTCTTTGATTACTCTGATGTAGGCTTCCGGCACGCTCTTAGCCTCCGGGCACCTCTATAGTACCTCCCTAGGGACCTTGTCATACGCCTTCTCCAAGTCGATAAACACCATGTGCAGGTCCTTTCTTCATATCCCTGAATTGTTCCACCAATCTCCTGACATTGTGGATAGCTTTTGTAGTGGACCGACTCGGCATGAAACCGAACTAGTTCACGGAAATAGATGTCGACTCCCTCACCCTGGCCTCGATCACCCGCTCCCAGACCTTCATGGTGTGGCTTATCAATTTGATGCCCATATAGTTGTTGCAACATTGGATATCCCCTTTGTTCTTGTACAAGGGCACCACTGTACTCCACCTCCATTCCTCCGGCATCCTTTTAGACCTGAAGATCGCATTGAACAACCTGGTGAGCCACTCTACTCCTGGCTTTCCCATGTATTTCCAGAACTCCACCGGGATTTCGTCTGGCCCGGTCGCTCGGCCTCTACTCATCCTACGCAAAGCCCCACGACCTCTTCCACCCTAATGCGCCTACGGTACCCTAAGTCTATACGACTCTCTGAATGCCCCAGCTCCCCGAGTTCTATGATTTGGTCCCCCTCATCGTTTAGAAGATCTCGAAAATACGCCTGCCATCTCTGTCTGACTTGAGACTCCCCCATCAGGACTCTACCATCCTCATCCTTGATGCACCTAACCTGGTCCAGATCCTGCGCCTTCCTTTCCCTTACTTTGGCTAACCGGAATAACTTCTTGTCCCCTCCTTTCTCCCCCAATTCCTCGTACATGCGGCCAAAAACCACATTTTAGCCTCTGTGACCGCCAATTTCGTTTCCTTCCTTGCCACCTTATAGCTCTCTCTGTTCACCCGCCTTTCCTCCTCGCTTGTGCTCCCTGCCAATTTCGCAAAAGTAAAATTGGCACGTATATTGGGTGTAACTCATTTTATGTGTCAACTCAACAAGAAATGTTTAATTGGAATAAGTTTCGGGTAGTATAAGTGTTCAATAAGAACACTCTTGAGTTTAGGTATCTAAATGAAAATCGTGTCAATTTTATGTGTCTCCGTATGTATTGAGCCAAAAAAAAACTAAGCTGAACTCTATTTTTTCATATTCTCTCTCTTAGTATTTTTTATGATTTTCTATGATGTGTTTCGTCCTTTGATTATTTTTTTTTGCTTAATTTGTAATAATTTTCGCAAAATCATGAGAGAAAAAGAGGTGAGATAGAAGAACATAAGGAGAGAAACGGATAGGAGAAAGAAAAGAAACGTAGGTTATGTGTGTGTGTGGTAGGGAGGAGGGGTGGGGGTTATAGAGAGATAATAAATACTCCCTCCCGTTCAAAATAAGTGATTTTTTTTGTCGATGTTTTCACACATATTAAGAAAGTCACTTTTTAGCATTAGTTAGCAATAGAATTGACCATTTTAACCTTACTATCTCACATAAACACTCCTAACACATATTCCAATACTATTTACTCCAAGGACAATGTAGGAAAAACATCGTTAAGTCATTCTTGAAATCCGAAAAAACCACTTATTTTGGACCGCAAAAAAAAGGCCAAAAAATCACTTATTTTGGACCACAAAAAAAAAGCCAAAAAAGCACTTATTTTGGATCGGAGGGAGTAGGAAGTAGGTTTTTTAAAAGGAAATTTTTCATAAAGCACCATTTTTTTTGTCTAATTAGCCATTTATAGATACCATTTGCTATATTACGTGTAACAGATACCTTTTATATTTTTATACAATGCATTTCATGTATTTAAGTTGTTGCATTCATTAATACAACCAAAAAAATAGGCGTTAAATTGTCACGACCCCAAATCTGGTCGTGATGGCGCCCAGCACATTGCTAAGCCAGCCTGACCAATCAATAACAACAACGGAGCTAGAAGCTCTCTTTAGCCCATTTAAGCATATCAAATCACGAAGCAATAGCGATACATATAACGAAAACGGGGACCAAGTCCCATAATACATCAACTCCCATAGACCAAGGGTCAAGAGTCATGAGCCTCTACTGAACATGAGTGTATAAAGGTTTACAAGATACCAAGTGCGGAAAGAAAGGTCAATACAAAATCAAGACAGTAAGAAGGAATATCGGGTCCTGCGGACTCTGCAGCTACCTCGAATATCCACAAATGTCGCCTCGCACGACTACTGGATCACTGCTGAGAGGTACCTGGATCTGCACACAAGGTGCAGGGAGTAAAATGAGTACTGCCAGACTCAGTGGTAATAAACAGGGGTAAGACAGCGTAGACAAGAAATCCACAATAAAGCAGTATGTAAAGTTGTAATCAAATACCCTGTAACAGAACCAATATCAACTGTACCTGTACCAACAAGTACGAGCAAAACAGTATAACAACTACGAGATGTAGCTAAATGCAATGCAATGCATGATATAACCGCTACGGCGTGTAGCCCGATCCAAATTTGGTACCCGTGCTAACTGTGGGGGTTCAGACTTCGGAGGGGCTCCTACAGCCCAAGCACAAAATCATGAATATACGCTGCGGCGCGCTGTCCGATCCACTACTAGTCAGCTAATATGCAAATGCAGCCTCGTAGGCTCAAAAGTAGTTTTGAAAACTCTTTTATCATTTTTAGTTGAAAACAGTATGTCAAAGTTCCAGAGATTGGAAAATTATAATAACAGAAATAGCTGCGGACTAGTAGTAAACTAGCATGTCAATGTGATAAGACAATGATAACGATCCTCGCGGGATCCAATAACTGGCTCATGGCCCACAAGTATACTCAACCGCCCAAGAAGGGGGTTCCTCGGCTCAAGGGTGGCCATTATCACAATATATAATATGCAACCATCCGAGAAGGAGGTTCGACGGCTCAAGAATAGCCTAATATCATAATACAGTATCAACAAGTCGGACTATGTCATAGTCCCCAATCACAATCGACCCCGCACTCACAAGAGAGTACGTGTCTCGCCGCTATACAGCGTCACAAAGTGGTATACCGGGGTTTCGAACCCGCTGGTCATCACCCACATCTATTACTCACCTCGATACAGCGCGACGACTACTCCGCAATGCCCTTGCCACGAGAATCAAGCTCCGCACGCGTAGAATATGATCAAATACAGTAGAATTACAACAAATTAGGCCAATGGGACGACACCCAATCAATACAACTCAATTTACATCAAAATTCCCAAAGTTGTCAAAACCCGGCTTTCGGTACGCTTGTCGAAAAATTACAAAAGTCACATATTCGGAACCCTCATCTCAATACGAGTCTAAGCATATCAATTTTACCAAATTCGGACTCCATTTGCCCATTCAAAACCTTGATTTTCCAAAGTTCAAGCCTAGGGCTAAATCCTCCAAAAATTACCCCAAATTCCTCCATTTTCATGATATAATTGCATAATATTACCAATACTAATCATAGTTTAAGTCCATAGTTGATTACCTGATGATTTTCCTTGAATTTCTCTTCACAATTGCCCAAATCGCCTCTAAAGCCGAGACCCAAATGTGTGAAATGTTTCTGAAATTTTCTAACTTCTGATACACTTAACTCACTGCGATTTTCGCTTCTGCGGATAAAATTTCGCTCCTACGAGTCCGTATCCGCGACCAGAAGGTCGCTTCAGCGATTCCAGGCCTAGCCGGCCAATTCCGCTTCTGCGAGAAAAGGACCGCTTACGCGCGTCCGCTTCCGCGATTGAACCCCCGCTTCTGCGAAAACTCCCGCTTCTGCGTACCAGAGTCCGCTCCTGCGGACTCGCCCAGGCGGTCAAGTGTCCGCTTCTGCGGACCTTCCCATTTTCTTCTCGTCCGCTTCTGCGATCACTGGCTCGCACCAGCGATGCCGCTTCAGCGGAAAGGAGTCCGCTTCTGCGGAGCCAAGCGCCCCTGCGCCCCTCGTCCGCTTCTGCGGACTCGCTCCTGCGCCCATAATTCCGCAGGAGCGGAAACAACAGAAACAGGATCCCAACCTGCAATTTCCATGATTTTCTTCCGTTTAACCATCCGAAAACACCCCGAGGCCCCGGGACCTCATCCAAACATACCAACACATCTTAATACCTTATTCGAACTTGCTCCAATCCTCAAAACACGTCTAACAACATCAAAACCCATAATTCGCATCGAATTCAAGCCTAAATTCCTTAAAACTTTCCGAATTACACATTCAATCAAAAACCCAACCAAACTACGTCCGAATGACCTGAAATTTTGCAGGCACATCCAAAATCACCCAACGAAGCTATTGCAACTGTCGGAATTCCATTCCGACCCCGGATCAAAATCTCACCTACCGTTCGGATTTCGCCAAAATTCAACCTTAGCCAATTCAAGCCTATTTCTACACGGGTCTCCAAATTAAATTTCGATCGCTCCCCTAAGTCACAAATCATCTCCCGGAACTAACCGAATCATCAGAACCTAATTCCGAGCCCTCTAACCAAATAGTCAACTCCGAGTTGACTTTTCTTATTCAAGTTTCCTTCAAGAAGGCTATATGCCTCATTTTCAATCAAATTCACTCCTAACTCACCCGATAGACTCTAACACCTGATATAAAATCATAAAACATGTATTTACAACATAACGGGGTGGTAATTCTCGTGACGACGAGCCGGGTCGTCACATTCTCCCCTTCTTAAGCAAACGCTCGTCCTCGAGCGGGTCAAGAAACATACCTGAAGACTCAAATAAGTGAGGATATCTGCTCCGCATCTCCCGCTCGATCTCCCAAGTGGCCTCCTCCACGGGTCGACCTCTCCACTGAACCTTAACCGATGCAATCTCTTTGGACCTCAATTTTCTCACCTGACGACCCAAAATAGCAATAGGCTCCACATCATAGGATAGATCACCATCAAGCTGAATGGTGCTGAAATCTAATACATGAGACGGATCTCCGATGTACTTCCGGAGCATAGACACATGGAATACTGGATGAACGCTGGATAAGCTGGGCGGCAAGGCCAACTCATATGCCACCTCTCCAACTCTCCTAAGTATCTCAAAAGGACCAATGTACCTGGGACTCAACTTTCCTTTCTTCCCAAACCTCATGACACCCTTCATGGGTGAAACCTTCAACAATACTCTGTCACCAACCATGAAAGACAACTCTCGAACTCTACGGTCCGCATAACTCTTCCGACGAGACTGTGCTGTACGAAGCCTCTCCTGGATCAACTTTGCTCTATCCAGAGCATCCTGGACTAACTCAGTCCCTATCAATCTAACCTCACCAAGCTCAAACCATCCCACGGGGGATCTACACCGCCTGCCATACAATGCCTCATACGGGGCCATGTGAATACTCGACTGATAACTGTTGTTGTAGGCAAACTCAGCAAGTGGTAGGAACTCATCCCACGAACCACCAAAGTCAATCACACAAGCTCGCAACATATCCTCCAAGATCTGAATAGTGCGCTCAGACTGTCCGTCTGTCTGGGGGTGAAATGCTGTACTCAACTCAACCCGCGTACCCATCTCTCGCTGAAATGCTCTCCAAAACTGAGAAGTGAACTGAGTACCCCTGTCGGATATGATAGACACCGGAACTCCATGCAACCGAACAATCTCTCGAATAAAGATCGCTGCCAACCGCTCCGATGAGTAGGTAGTACTAACTGGAATGAAGTGAGCTGACTTGGTCAGTCTATCCACAATCACCCATACAGAATCAAACTTCCCCGCCGTCCGAGGGAGTCCAGTAACAAAGTCCATAATGATCCTCTCCCATTTCCACTCAGGAATAACAATGCGCTGAAATACACCGCCGGGCCTCTAATGCTCGTACTTAACCTGCTGACAGTTGAGGCACCGTGCTACATGTCTGACAATGTCCATTTTCATCTTTCTCCACCAATAGTGCTGTTTCAAATCTTGATACATCTTCGCGGCTCCTGGATGGATAGAATATTGCGAGCTATGGGCCTCCTCCAGAATCAACTCACGAAGGCCATCAATATTGGGCACACATATCCGCCCTGCATCCTCAATACGCCGTCACTATCAATGGTGACATCTCTAGCATCATCGTGCTGAACTTTGTCCCTAAGGACAACCAAGTGTGGATCATCATACTGGTGCTCACGAATACGATCATATAGAGAAGACCGAGATACAACACAAGCCAACACCCTGCTGGGCTCTAAAATGTCTAAACTCACTAGCCGATTGGCTAGCACCTGAACATCATGAGCAAATGGCCTCTCCTCCGCTGGAATATATGCCAAGCTCCCCATACTGACCGCCTTCGGGCTCAAAGCATCGGCCACCACATTGGCCTTCCCCGGATGATATAATATAGTAATGTCATAATCCTTCAGCAACTCAAGCCATCTCCGTTGTCTCAAATTAAGGTCTTTCTGTTTGAACAAGTGCTGGAGACTACGATGGTCGGTATACACCTCACAAGACACACCGTACAAATAGTGCCTCCAAATCTTCAAGGCATGAACAATGGCGGCTAGCTCCAAATCATGAACAGGATAGTTCTTCTCATGTGGCTTCAGCTGCCGAGAAGCATAAGCAATTACCTTACCTTCCTGCATCAACACACAACCTATCCCCACTCTCGAGGCATCACAATAAACGGTATATGAACCTGAAGCTGATGGCAATACTAACACTAGAGCTGTGGTCAATGCTGTCTTGAGCTTCTGAAAGCTCTCCTCGCACTCATCCGACCACACGAATGGTGCACCCTTCTGGGTCAATTTAGTCAATGAAGAAGCAATGGATGAAAATCCATGAACAAACCGGCGATAATATCCCGCCAAGCCAAGAAAACTCCTGATCTCTGTAGCTGAGGTCGGTCTAGGCCAACTCTGCACCGCCTCTATCTTTTTCTGATCAACCTGAATACCATCACGAGACACCACATGTCCCAGAAATGCTACGGACTCGAGCCAAAACTCGCACTTGGAGAATTTAGCATATAGCTTCTCCTCGCTCAATCTCTGCAACACAATACTCAAATGCTGAGCATGCTCCTCCTGACTACGGGAGTAGACTAGAATGTCATCAATGAACACAATCACAAATGAATCCAAATAAGGCCTGAACACACTGTTCATCGGATGCATAAATGCTGCTGGGGCATTGGTCAGCCCAAACGACATCACAAGAAACTCATAATGACCATATCGGGTCCTGAATGCAGTCTTCATAATATCCGAGTCCCTGATCTTCAGCTGATGATAGTCTGAACGAAGATCGATCTTATAAAACACCCTCGCACCCTGTAACTAATCAAACAAATCATCTATGCGCGGTAGAGGGTACTTGTTCTTTACTGTCACTTTGTTCAGTTGCCTATAATCAATACACATTCGCATGGAACCATCTTTCTTTTTAACAAATAATACCGGCGCACCCCACGGAGACACACTAGGGCGGATGAAACCATTATCCAGAAGCTCTTGAAGTTGCTCTTTCAGTTCTTTCAACTCAGCTGGTGCCATCCGATAAGGAGGAATGGAAATGGGCTGAGTGGCCGGCACCAAGTCAATGCCAAAATCAATATCCCTGTCCGGCGGCATGCCCGGCAGGTCCGAGGGAAACACATCTGAAAAGTCCCTCACAACAGGTACAGAATCAATGCTAGGAGACTCAGCTCCCACATCTCTCACAAAGGCTAAATATGACAAACACCCCTTTTCAACCATTCTCTAAGCCTTTAAGAATGAAATGACACGGCTAGGGACGAAATCACTCGAACCCCGCCACTCAATCTGAGGAATACCGGGAATAGCCAACGTAACTATCTTAGCATGACAGTCCAATATAGCATGGTACGGAGACAACCAGTCCATACCCAATATAACATCAAAGTCCACCATACCCAACAATAACAAATCTGCCTGGGTCTCCAGACCCCCAATAGATATAACACGGGATCTATAGACATGATCCACAACAATCGTATCACCCACGGGGGTGGATACATGAACAGGTAAATCAAGACCACTATGAGTCGCACCCAAGTGATGTGCAAAGTAAGAGGACACATATGAATATGTGGACCCTGGATCAAATAGAACAGAGGCATCTCTGTGACAGACAGAAATGATACCTGTAATCACTGCATCGGAGGCAACTGCATCACGCCTGTCGGGAAGTGCATAGAACCGTGCCTGGCCTCCACCAGATCTCTCCTCGCCCCTGGGGCGACCACGAGAAGACTGACCTCCACCTCTACTAGACTGAGATGGTGCTGAAGATGAGGGCTGATCCCTCTGCCGAGTCCTGTCCCTACGGAGTCGAGGGCACTGTCTCCTCATGTGGCCAAACTCACCACACTCATAACATGCACTTGGTGCTGGAGAAGGGGACTGAAGGGAACCCCTCGCCGCAGAAGAACCCTGGGCTGATGAAGTAGGTGCTGCACCCTGGGCTGGAAGGGCACTAAGTGATGACTGACCCTGCTGAAACCCATGTCGACCACGACCATAAGAACCTCCGCTCTGCTCTGGGCGGCCTGAATGAGAAGGTCTAGATGAGCGACCTCTGCTCTGCTGGGAATGCCCTATAGATGGAGCACCGCTGAAACTGCCAGAACCACGAGGCCTCTTGGCCTCCCGCTCCTCTCTCTCTCGGCGACGATCCGCCTCAATGGAGCGTGCCATATCAACAACCTGCTCAAATGATGATGACAAAACTCTCTCTCTGGTCATAAGAATACGGATAGAGTAGTTGAGGCCATCAATGAACCTCCTGATCCTCTCCCTATCATTAGGGATCATCCATGTGGCATGCCTAGCCAACTGTGTGAATCTGAGCTCATACTGGGTCACAAACATGTCGCCCTGAACCAACCACTCGAACTGGCGACGTAGCTCCTCGCGACGAGACCGAGGTACATATTTCTCTAGAAAGAGAGTAGAGAACTGCTGCCATGTGAGAGGTGCTGCTCCTGCAGGCCTACGCCTCTCAAACTCTTCCCACCAATCAAATGCGGGACCGGTGAACTGAAAGGTAGTAAATGAAACCCCGCTGGACTCAAGAATACCAGCCGTCCGCAACATCCTCTGACACTTGTCCAAGAAACCCTGGGCATCCTCGCCCTCAACGCCACTGAAATGGGGTGGCTGAAGTCTACCAAATCTCTCGAGACGACGCTGCTCGTCGTCGGGCATAACTTGAACCATATGCTCTGGAGCTGGAGCTGGTGCAGTCGGAGGAATAACCGGTGCAACCACCGAGCGGGGACCGCCTCTGGCGTCTGAAGTCCCTGAACAACCGGGATCAATTCCAAATCCCCAGTCACAATACCACCACACTCGTCATATGACGCGTGTTCCATCTCAGCACAACACTGTATAGTGCAAATACGGGGTTTCAAACCCTCAATAGATTATCTATTGCCACCACCCACAAAATCAGCACCTCGATGCTCAAGTTATAAACAAGGTCCAGCCTCAACATGATCTCACAGAGATTATATCTTGCCTCTCGTTCGGGGAAATCACAAGCCATAAGGCAATTATATTACTGAGCGCTCGATGCGTACACAGACGTGCGGAAGGAATTTCAAAAAGTATATCTCAAGCTGAATCAAGTGCGCACGATAAGAATTCCAAGAAATGTGAAGTGTTTCCTAAAGGTTCGCAGCCTCCCGAGGATAAGTAGAGGCGTCCCCGTACCGATCCACAAGACTCTACTAACCGGCTCAAGACTCGTGAGGCCTAGTAAACCTAGGCTCTGATACCAACTTGTCACGACCCCAAATCCGGTCGTGATGGCGCCCAGCACATTGCTAAGCCAGCCCGACCAATCAATAACAATAACGGAGCTAGAAGCTCTCTTTAGCCCATTTAAGCATATCAAATCACGAAGCAATAGCGATACATATAACGAAAACGGGAAACCAAGTCCCATAATACATCAACTCCCATAGACCAAGGGTCAAGAGTCATGAGCCTCTACTGAACATGAGTGTATAAGGGTTTACAAAATACCAAGTGCGGAAAGAAATGTCAATACAAAATCCAAAGACAGTAAGAAGGAATATCGGGCCCTGCGGACTCTGCAGCTACCTCGAATATCCCACAGATGTCGCCTCGAACAGCTACCGGATCACTGCTGAGAGGTACCTGGATCCGCACACAAGGTGCAGGGAGTAAAATGAGTACTGCCAGACTCAGTGGTAATAAACAGGGGTAAGACAGCGCAGATAAGAAATCCGCAATAAAGCACTATGTAAAGCTGTAATCAAATACCCTGTCTCAGAATCAATATCAACTATACTTGTACCATCAAGTACCAGCAAAACAGTATAACAACTAGCAGATGTAGCTAAATGCAATGCAATGCATGATATGACCGCTACGACGTGTAGCCCGATCTAATTTGGGTACCCGTGCTCACTGTGGGGGTTCGGACTTCGGAGGGGCTCCTACAGCCCAATCACAATATTACTGCAGCGTGCAGTCCGATCCAACATATATATCGTACTGCTGCGGCGCGCAGCCCGATCCACTACTAGTCAGCTAATATGCAATCACAACCTCGCAGGCTCAAAAGTAGTTTGAAAACATATTTTATCATTTTTTTTCAGTTGAAAACAGAAATATCAAGTTCCAGAGATTTGGAAATAACATGATAACAGAAATAGCTGCGGACTAGTAGTAAACTAGCATGTCAATGTGATAAGACAATGATAACGATCCTCGCGGGATCCAATAACTGGCTCATGGCCCACAAGTATACTCAACCGCCCGAGAAGGGGGTTCCTCGGCTCAAGAGTGGCCATTATCACAATATATAATATGCAACCATCCGAGAAGGAGGTTCGACGGCTCAAGAATAGCCTAATATCATAATACAGTATCAACAAGTCGGACTAATATATAGTCTCCAGTTCATGATCGACCCCGCACTCTCAAGAGCGTGCGTGTCTCGCCGCTATACAGCGTCACAAAGTGGTATACCGAGGTTTCGAACCCGCTGGTCATCACCCACATCTATTACTCACCTCAATACGGCGTGACGACTACTCCGCAATGCCCTTGCCACGAGAATCAAGCTCCGCACGCGTAGAATCTGATCAAATACGGTAGAAATACAACAAATTAGGCCAATGGGACGACACCCAATCAATACAACTCAATTTACATCAAAATTCCCAAAGTTGCCAAAACCCGACTTTCGGTACGCTTGTCAAAAAATTACAAAAGTCACATATTCGGAACCCTCATCTCAATACGAGTCTAAGCATATCAAGTTTACCAAATTCGGACTCCATTTGCCCATTCAAAACCTTGATTTTCTAAAGTTCAAGCCTAGGGCTAAATCCTCCATAAATTACCCCAAATTCCTCCATTTTCATGATATAATTGCATAATATTACCAATACTAATCATAGTTTAAGTCCATAGTTGATTACCCGATGATTTCCCTTGAATTTCTCTTCAAAATCGCTCAAATCGCCTCTAAAGCCGAGACCCAAATGTGTGAAATGTTTCTGAAATTTTCTAACTTCTGATACACTTAACTCACTGCGATTTTCGCTTCTGCGGATAAAATTCCGCTCCTACGAGTCCGTATCCGCGACCGGAGGGTCGCTTCATCGATTCCCGGCCTAGCCGGCCAATTCCGCTTCTGCGAGAAAAGGACCGCCTACGCGCGTCCGCTTCCGCGATTGAACCCCCGCTTCTGCGAAAACTCCCGCTTCTGCGCACCAGAGTCCGCTCCTGCGGACTCGCCCAGGCGGTCAAGAATCCGCTTCTGCGGACTTTCCCCTTTTCATCAAGTCCGCTTCTGCGGTCACCCACTCGCACCAGCGACGCCGCTTCAGCGGAAAGGATTCCGCTTCTGCGATGCCAAGTGCTCCTGCGCTCCTCAGTCCGCTCCTGCGGACTCGCCTCCGCGCCCACATTTCCGCAGGAGCGGAAACAACAGAAACAGGATCCCAACCTGCAATTTCCATGATTTTCTTCCGTTTAACCATCCGAAAACACCCCGAGGCCCCGGGACCTCATCCAAACATACCAACACATCTTAATACCTTATTCGAACTTGCTCCAATCCTCAAAACACGTCTAACAACATCAAAACCCATAATTCGCATCGAATTCAAGCCTAAATTCCTTAAAACTTTCCGAATTACACATTCAATCAAAAACCCAACCAAACTACGTCCGAATGACCTGAAATTTTGCAGGCACATCCAAAATCACCTAACGGAGCTACTGCAACTGTCGTGTCGGAATTCCATTCCGACCCCCGGATCAAAATCTCACCTACCGTTCGGATTTCGCCAAAATTCAATCTTAGCCAATTCAAGCCTATTTCTACACCGGGTCTCCAAATTAAATTCCGATCGCTCCCCTAAGTCACAAATCATCTCCCGGAACTAACTGAATCATCAGAACCTAATTCTGAGCCCTCTAACCAAATAGTCAACTCCGGGTTGACTTTCCTTATTCAAGTTTCCTTCAAAAAGGGCTATATGCCTCATTTTCAATCCAATTCACTCCTAACTCACCCGATAGACTCTAACACTGATATAAAATCATAAAACATGTATTTACAACATAACGGGGTGGTAAGTCTCGTGACGACGAGCCGGGTCGTCACAAAAATCTAGAATTTCAGCTAAGTTTGACATGTATTTAGCTGTATTTAAGCGACATTAACATTAAATACAACAAAAAATGTAGGTGTAAAATCTGGAGTTTCAGATAAGTTTGACATGTATTTTGTTGTATTCAAGCGACATTAACATTAAATACAGTAACGTATATGTGCTAAAAACGGAAGGAAATAAAATCACATGATATTCTCCTAATTTAACTCAACGAACTAAAACGAACCCTCATTAATCTGTATTTGAAAGATATATAATAAGATTATAGCTGAATAAAGAGAAATACATATGAATAATACAGTTGAATACCAATATCTAAAAGGCGTGGGCGTGAGACGAGGCGTTTTACCTCTCATGAGGCGAGGCATAAGTCCCACAGATCTTTAAATTTTACTAATTTCAAGAATTTTAAGATAGTATAAAATGAAAAATAATTATAAAAATTACATCAAAATCACAAAATTATAACACATAATCTATTAAAAATATTTCATTCGATTATGAATAATACGAAAAGTGTGACATATACCATAATATAAATTAGTTGCAACTTTGTTACAACTCAAATATCAAAAGTAATGTATTCGATATGAAATCTCATATATATATCTCTTAATGAGTAATAGATCTTGAAAGAATTTTAATATTATAAGTTGATATTTTATTTAAAAATACTCCTTTTATTTAATATACTTTCAATTTAAAAGAGAATTTATATAAAAATATAATTCACAATTTAACTATGATTCTCTAGCATCATTTATTTTTAAGTTTCAACTAGTTAATAAATTGACACATAATTCATCATATAATATCATGATAACTAATTATTTGTAAATAGCTACTAGCCAATATTAAGATATTAAATTAAATAAGTATTGTATCTTATAAAAGTAAAAAATATAATATTTAATAAAACTATTACAAAATTTTAAGGACTATTATATAGTAAAGACATAATAAAAATTGATAAATAAATACTTTTGAAATGAAAGATTTATCTCAAATTTACTATCATAGCAGTCTTAGTGGATGACATGCAATATTTTTTTTATTTTCGTTATGACAAAAAATACTCTCAACTTAATGATTTATAATTAAGAAAAAAATAAATTTGAATAGTCAACGATTTGTTAAAAAAATTGAGGATTTAGAAGGTTAGTTACATACAATTACATAAAATTCTATTAGGCGAGCCAGTACCCTGGGCGTTGGGTGTGTCCGGAGCGTAAGCCCTAGTGGCCGATGCGTAAGTGTAACGACCCGACCGGTCGTTTTGAGCTCCGGCGCGTCATTCAGCTAATTGAGGCCATGAACAACTTCATCTCAGGTATATTGACTTGTGTGTATGGTCAGAATTAAAATTCAGGAAGTTTGGGGTCAAATCTAAATGGAAATTCTCATTTTGATAGCTTAAAGTTGAAGAAATAAACTAGGATTGGAATTTTGAGTAAATGACCTCGGAATTGGGATCTGAAAGTTCCAGCATGCTCGTATGGTGATTTTGAACTTGGGAGTATGTCCGGAATTGATTTTTGATAACCCGTGAGCATTTCAGCGTGTATGGTGGAAGTTAGTATTTACAGAAGAATTTCATAAATTTAGGTTGGAAGGCATTTTAGAATTATAGATGTCCGTTAGGGATTCCGAGTCTGGGAATAGATCCGTATGGTGATTTTGGAGTTGGGAACGCGATCGGAAGTGAATTCGGATGTCTGGAGGTCATTTTGAAGTCATTTGGCTAAATATAAAAATTTGAAGGTTTATGAGAAAATTCGACCGGAAGTGAAAATTTTGATATCGGGGTCGGAATGAGATTCCGAAAGTTGGTCGAATGTGACTTGTGTGCAAACTTTGAGCCAATTCGGATCGATTTTAGTAGGAATAGATGTGGGTTTCTATTGATTTAGATAAGATTCTACACCCGTAGAGGCCGATTTTCGTGGCAAGGGCATTGCGGACTAGTCTTCGAGCCGATTCGAGGTGAGTAATAGATGTGGGTGATGACCAGCGGGTTCGAAACCCCGGTATACCACTTTGTGACGCTGTATAGCGGCGAGACAGGTACTCTCTTGTCACGACCCTAGTTCACCAATTGTGAACATGTCGTGATGGCACCCAGTCCCCGCGACTAGGTAAGCCTAACACGTTGCGGAATATACAAGTTATAAACACTTAAATAAGAAACAGCGGAAAAATAGCATAAAAAGATATGTAATCCGTGCCACTTGGCACATACATCCGTCACACAGTAAATAAAACACTACCAAGATCCGGAACCCCACGGTAACACAAACTAAAAGAGAAATACAACCGTGGCTCTATGTGTAAAGAGTATCTAACAACGAAATGAAGAAAAATGTCAACTAGTACTATTAGAATAGAAGGAAAGCCTCCGGATCTGCGGACGTAGCAGATCATACCTCGAGGTCTCCAGAAAGCTGCGGAAATCACCTAGCACGAGCTTGCTCTGATGTACCTGGATCTGCACAACAAAAGTGTGCAGAAGAGTAGCATGAGTACACCACGGCGGTACTCAGTAAGTGCCAAGCCTAACCTCGATGGAGTAGTGACGAGGAAGGTCAGGGCCCTACTGAGAAAACAATAATATAATGATGATAACAAAATAAACAGTTTAAATGATAATAATTTCCGAAATAACGACATTATGATGATTACTACAACTGTCTACAATTAAGCTAACAACAAATAACCAACTCAAATAACAAATCCAGGATGTGTGGGAATTGAACCCACAGTCCCATTCTCAGTACCTCTGGGTCTCCGGGAATCGAACCCGCAGCCCATGTCTCAATAATATCTCAATAACTCAGGATCTCCGGGAATCGAACCCGTAGTCCACATTTCAATAATCTCAGGATCTCGGGAATCGAACCCGTAGTCCACATTTCAATAATCTCAAGATCTCGGGAATCGAACCCGTAGTCCACATTTCAATACAAGTAAAAGGAATACACAGAGAGAAGTATAATATGCTTAACTATAACTTCGCCGATAGACAGCGCCAGCGATTACCAAGAAAACTCAAGTAAGACAATTAGGCAACTAGACAGTTAAACACTATCTAATCATGCTTTTCTAACTACTACCGGGTAGGAATATCGAATTTAACAACTAAAAACAGGAATATCACTCATTGAACATTTTGAGTAAAGTATGTGTTCAACAACCAGCGCATGTACACGCCCGTCACCTCGCGTACAAGGCATTTAAAGTATCACAATAATATCCTAGGGGTGAAAGTCCCCCACACGAGGTTAGACAAGCCACTTACCTCAATTCCGGTACGAAACCGCTAAGAAATAACCCTCTTGCCGCGAATGTCGGCTTCCACAAGTGTAGTATCTGATAAAAATCAATAGAATCACATCAAAATAGGCCAATTGGGCATTACCCAATCAAAACAACTCAAAATACACCAAAACCCACAAGTTGCCAAAACCCGACTTTCGGTACGCTTATCGAAAAATCACGAAAATTATATATTCGGGTTCCTTATCTCAATACGAGTCTAGGCATATAAAATTTATCGAAATCGGAGTTCAAATGGCCTTCCAAATCCAAAAATCCCGTTTTCAATATTTAGGCCACATTTCTTCAAGGTTTCAACCCAATTTCATGAAGATTGATGTTAATACTACCATAAAATGATGTTTTTGAGTCAAGAATCTTACCTCCGACGAATATCCGATGACTTCTCAGTGATTTCCTCGAGTTTTCTTCTCTCCAGGGCTCAAAATTATGTTTTGGGGGTGTAAACCCGTAACCCCTCTGTTTCTGGATTTTATTCACTGCCAGAACATTTTGTTCTACGCGTTCGCGTGAGCTCCCACGCGTTCGCGATGAACAACTCTCTCTTACCCTTCGCGAACGCGACGCCTTCCACGCGTTCGCGATGCCCAACTTCCAGCCACCTTTCGCGAACGCGACGCCAACCACGTGTTCGCGATGCTCAACTCCCAGCCGCCTAAATTCCTTCTACGCGTTCGCGATACTCCTCCCGCGAACGCGAAGCCTTACCCTCACACACCTACGCGAACGCGACCACTGGAACGCGAACGCGATGCCCACGATCCCTGGCCTACGCAAACGCGGCTCCCCTCCTCGCGAACGCGATGCACTGATTCGCTTGACCTTCGCGAACGCGGTCCTTGCCACGCGAACGCGAAGGCTTAAAGGCCTGGGCAGAACCTGCAATTTTTCTGCAGATTTTTGCCAAGTCCAAATGCCCGGTTGATGGTCCGAAATCATCCCGAGGCCTCCGGGACCCCAACGAAAACCACCAACGTACTCCAAAACATGATACGAACTTGTTCCAATCATAAAAACACCATACTAAACATCAAAAATCTCCATTTACTCACGGATTCAAGCCTAAGTTTCTTCAAAACTTTCAAAACTAACATTCAATCCAAAACCCGAACAAACGATGTCCGAATGACCTGAAAATTTGCGGACATATCCAAAATCACATAACGAAGCTACAGAAATTGTCGAAATTCCATTCCGACCCCCGGATCAAAATCTCACCTATCGTTCGGATCCGCCAAAATTTCAACCTTCGGCATTTCAAGCCTAATTGAGCTACGGACCTCCAAAATACATTCCGAACGCGCTCCCAACCCCGAAATCACCTAACGGAGCTAATGGAACCATCGGATTTCCGTTCCGAGATCGTCTTAACACTGTTCCGGCTACGGACCATTTTCTAGCTTTAAAGCTCTCATTTAGGGACGAAGTGTCCCAAAATGCTCCAAATTTCAGAACCGACTCTCCCGGCAAACCACAATAGCAGAAATGAACTTAGGGGAACAGTTAAATTGGGGATTGGGGCGTAATTTTCTAAAACGACCGGTCGGGTCGTTACATCTCTTGTGCGGGGTCGATTGTGAATTGGGGACTATGGCTTAGTCCGACCTGTTGATACTGTATTATGATATTAGCTATTCTTGAGCCGTCGAACCTCCTTCTCGGATGGTTGCATATTATATTGTGATATTGGCTACTCTTGAGTCGTCGAACCTCCTTCTTGGACGGTTGAGTATACTTATTGGCTGTGAGCTAGTTATTGGGATCCTGCGAGGATCGTTATCATTATTTCTATGATATTGACATGCTATTTTACTACCAGTCCTGAGCTATTACTGTCATTATGGTTTTCCAAACTCTAGAACTTCTGATATACTATTTTCTAATGAAAAATGATAAAAAGAGTTTTCAAAACTACTTTTGAGCCTGCGAGGCTGCATTTGCATATTAGCTGACTGGTAGTGGATCGGGCTGCGTGCCGTAGCGTATATTCATGATATTATGCTTGGGCGGTAGGAGCCCCTCCGAAGTCTTAACCCCCACAGTGAGCACGGGTACCCAAATTGGATCGGGCTACGCGCCGTAGCGGTCATTTCATGCATTGCATTGCATTTAGCTACATCTGCTAGCTGTTATATTATGTTGTTGATACTGTTGGTTCTCTACTGTTGATATTGAACTATTATAGGGCATTGGTTACAACTTTACATAGTGCTTTATTATGGATTTCTTATCTACGATGTCTTACCCCTGTTTATTACCACTGAGTCTGGCAGTACTCATTTTATTCCCTGCACCTTGTGCAGATCTAGGTACCTCTCAGCAGTCCTGATCCGGTAGCCGTTCCGAGGCGATATCTGCGGGGTAGTCGAGGTAGCTGCAGAATCTGCAGGAGCTGACATCCCTTCCATCTGTCTTTTATTTCGTATTTCTATTTCTTTTAGTACTGAGTATCATGTAGAACACTATTATACTTATGTTATCTGTAGAGGCTCTTGACTCTTGACCCATCGATCTATGGGAGTTATACTGTTTTGGGACTTGGTTTCCCTGGTTTGGTATTTCTATAAATGTTGACTTACAATTGTTAAGTCTAAATTGGATAAGTGAGCTCATAGCTCCGTAATTGTTGTTGATTGGTCGGGCTGGCCTAGCAGTGTGTTAGGCGCCATCACGACCGGGTTTTGAGTCGTGACAAGATGGTATCAGAGCCTAGGTTACTAGGCCTCATGAGTCTTGGGCCGGTTGGTAGAGTCTTGTGGATCGGTACAGGGACGCTTGTACTTATCCTCGAGAGGCTGCGAACCTTTAGGAAACACTTCACATTTTGTGGAATTCTTATCGTGCGTACTTGGTTCAGCTTGAGATATAATTTTTGAAATTCCTTCAACACGTCTGTGTACGCATCGAGCGCCTAGTAATATGATTGCCTTGATGGCTTGTGATTCCCCGATCGAGGGGCGAGATATAATCTTTGTGAGTTCATGTTGGGCCAGTCGGGAGGACTTGAGACCAGATCTTTGTCTATGACTTGAGCACCAAGGTGCTGATTTTGTGAGCAGGTATTATGAAACTTATATGATCGGTATTGCCCCTGATTGTGGAAATGGATGAGTTGTTAGTTGTTCGACTCTTATTGTAATCTGTTGTGTATCCCCGAGCTATGGGCTTGGTGAATATTTATCATATTTCTTAGTTGGAAGGTAAAGTGCCTTACGTATAGTAGAACGAGTTCAGACTCAGGAAGACTAAAGTGATTATGCTATGTGTATCCTGGTGGAAAGTGTTGTACTGAAATGCTAGATTGAGGCGAAGTAGGTGGGTTGATTCTGATGTGTAATTGAAGGGTATTTGATATGTGTTATGATTCGAGCAGGTGCAGCGCATGTTCATGTAACAATTTTGATAATATGGTTCGTATAATATTGAGACTAATGTTGTTGATATGCATTGTGATGTCCTGTCGAGTTGTGAATGTATTGTTAGGATAGTTTTGGTGATTCTCTGGCAGGTGGATAGGCGAAATTACAAAGGAAACTCTGTGAAAATTTTTGGAAAATTTGGGACTTAGAAAAGATTTTGTCACCTAAAGAATGGGCTCGATTGTTGTGTGTGAATGAATACAAGAATTGCAAAAGAGTTAAGATTTCTGATGATTCGAGTCTCCGCCGAAGCTTGTAAATGACTTGAGTTTAATCTAACTAGAACTTTGTGGCATCATTTGAGTAAGAATGATATGAGTGGCTAAAAGTGCTTTGATGTATGGCTCCGAGCTAAGTTGGGGAGGTTGTTATTGATTAGCTGATTGCACTGTTGTGTGCTGTGTTGGCTCTGTCTCTAGGTATGTTGGGAAATTTTGATAAAGGTTATGGTGCTTCGTAGATGTGAAGAAATACTAGGATGCTATGAACTTATGTTGGTAAAGAATGTCCGGTGTATAGAAAAGAAAGATAGCTAATTGTATCTGTATGTAATCATGTTCTACGGTGTCAGAGTCCTAGCAAGGCACGAGTGGTTCTGTCCAATAAGACAGTTGAATTACAGCTGAATAAGGGGTGAATGACGCCCAATAATAGTTTTGCGGTGTTTCAAGATTTTGGTTGTAACAGCCAGGTGTCTTAAGATTGTGCATGTGGCTAAAGACGGTGGTTTCGTTAGAAGAGATCAAGATTTGAGTTATATTATGTGAATGATGGGATTCTATGTAACCGTATTGGAAGGTAATGATAACGAATTCAAATCGCGGGATGTTCTTCAAAATAAAGTATTGTAGAATGTGGTACTTCTGGGGAACATTGAGAGAGTATTAAGTGACCTATGGGTCTTAGACCGTGTGGTCTTATGTACGAGTCTCGTATGGTAACATGAGTTAATGTATTACGGTGCTACAGTAAAGGCTAATATTAAATTAAAGATGAATCAGAAAAGAAACTGGGTAGATGGAACAACTTGTTAATAAACCGAAACGGTATGATAAGGAATACGATTAATTCTTGGTATGTGATTGAAGTAATGAGTGTTGCAGATATTGTGCAACAAAGCTCTTGAGTGCTGGCAGTTGTGTAACTCGATATGGGTAGAAGAACTTAGTCCTGGCAGTTTAACTTATGCAATGTAATTGGGAGAAAGAATTTATGATGTGTTTTACCGCGGTTTGAAAATGAGTGCATTTTTCCTATTGGTATGCAAAGTTTGGAATGTGTAATGAGTTTTCTCTATATGGGATCATGAGAGTCCTTGACTAGTTGAGTGCGCCGATGTTTGCGGCGTAGGAAAGGGATATGAATTTCCATGTTGTCTTAGTGTGGTGTGGTATATATGATGTGTTATGAAAAGTTGATAATGGCATATTCAAGGTTTTGAGATCAGTTCATAATATATGGGAAGTCATTAAAAATTATTGAACAGCGAGGGCAGCTGCAGGTGAGATAAGAATCGATCTTTCTGGTGATTAAGGAAAATGGTACAGCTGTTCTAGTGAATTGGCAGGGAATATGGTCCAAAAGGACAAAGTAATGTAAACTAATAATATCTAGTGGTATGGTGTATTCTTTTTTTGGACCGACTGTAATAATTGAGTCGTTGATGGCATAGTGAAATTTCTGAATGGCTTTCGTGGTATGAATGGACGTTTGATGTGCGTTATGTATTCGTACGGTGAAGTACGGAATCAGGCATAGTGATTCATGTGATATATATGTGTAGGAGACTTGAAGTTCTCGTTAGTCCACCTATGCGGTGGTTGTATATCGTGTGTATCGGCACCGTTTTGTGATTATTGGAAATCGGAAGCCCTAGTGGCTCTCTCTTAACTTGATGTGACGAATTCTGATTATGATACTTGATTGCTGGCTGGTTGTCATGGGTCAGGTTATCTAGAATAATATGATATGGACCATGATGGAATGGCACAAATTGCGTAGCAGAGTGCATCAGAGTATGCTCCAGCGGGGTAGTTGTACCTCAGGACCAGCGAACGGCTGATAGGTATTGCTTTTTCAGTTGGGCCTTCGTGGCGGATGTTAGTGCAGAGGTTTTTACCATTGATTTAGTTCTGGTATTGAGGAACTTTGTCGGATGCGTTTCTTGTGGCCGATCTTGCGGCTATACATGTTTATTGTAATGAGCAACTTGACTCGATGTGCATTTCTTTTGCGAGGGTTATTTGGATCGGGTGGCACGCCGCCACAGGTATGGTATCTGGATCGGGTGGCACGCCACCACGGGTATGTTATTTGGAGCAGGTTGCATGCCGCAACCGTGTGATGTGGAGAACAGTTTTCTATATGTTACCTTATATACAATACTTCCTAGTTTCTGAGAAAAGTCAGTGTTGGATGTCGCTCGGCGAATGACACATCGGTTGTGTCCTTACAATATTTGATAGCGTATATTAATTGTTTCACCGAGGGTGAGATTGATTGCTTGAGTTCAAACCTAAATCTGTGCGTGGCTGAGTGTTTTGAGCATGATGACTTGAGGTGCTTCATGGGTAATAGTGTTTGGATGGAATCATAAGTTGTGGCAAGGCCACATGATGTTATGACCTTTCGAGGAGGATTCAGGTATTCTATTTCAATAATGCGAGACGGGATCTCAGTTCTATATTATGATGGTACGGAGGAATTGAATTACAGCTCTTTTGTGTGAGTCAGTTGTCATGATTCGAGTGTGTTCAGATCATTTCTTATTGGAGCCTATGTTGTGCTCGTCGTGGCTTAGGCCGATGAGGAGGTATCATATTACTAGTGTGGTGTGTTATAATCAAAATGATCGTTGGAGTCATTAATGAGTGCGAACATACGTGATTTCAGCTAGATAGAAAGGTAATATTGATGTTTGGCTCCAAAATCCGTTGTAATATCAGTCAAAAGAGAAATGGCTTCATAAATGGTTGATCTGAGGAATTGTTATGGTTTAGCGCGCGTTTTATTTATCGTTGGCAGTATATGAAGGTGTTGGAATAAGACTTTAACTAATAAGAGGTTTCCATCGGTATTTGGGTATTGTAGGCAATTATGGTAAATAAAGAATGTTATTGTGGTCATATGAGTAAAGTGATGTAAAGTGTGAATTTAACAAAGTTATGCATTAATGTTTGGGTACAACGTGTGGAGATTGATATGGTGGTCGAATGATGGAAACAGACTTGGCAGGAAATTCAGGATGTTGGAATTTGGCCTAATGGCTTATTCGCTTGAATAAAGAATTATATCTACAGAATTATATAGCTAATGTGCTCAACTAAGTAGTGGTAGCACGGGATGGTGCATGATGTGTTAAACTAGTTATTTGAGACTACATCATTGTAGTTCTTAGCACGTTCGAGGACGAACTTATGTTTAAGTGAGGGAGATTGTAACGACCCGACCGGTCGTTTTGAGCTCCGGCGCGTCATTCAGCATATTGAGGCCATGAACAACTTCATCTCAGGTATATTGACTTGTGTGTATGGTCAGAATTAAAATTCACGAAGTTTGGGGTCAAATCTAAAGGGAAATTCTCATTTTGAAAGCTTAAAGTTGAAGAAATGAACTAGGATTGGAATTTTGAGTAAATGACCTCGGAATTGGGATCTGAAAGTTCCAGCATGCTCGTATGGTGATTTTGAACTTGGGCGTATATCCGGAATTGGTTTTTGATAACCCGTGAGCATTTCGGCGTATATGGTGGAAGTTAGTATTTCAGAAGAATTTCATAAATTTGGGTTGGAAGGTATTTTAGAGTTATAGATGTCCGTTTGGGATTCCGAGTCTGGGAATAGATCCGTATGGTGATTCTGGAGTTGGGAACGCGATCGAAAGTGAATTCGGATGTCCGGAGGTCATTTTGAAGTCATTTGGCTAAATATAGAAATTTGAAGGTTTATGAGAAAATTCGACCGGAAGTGAAAATTTTGATATCGGGGTCAGAATGCGATTCCGAAAGTTGGTGCAAGCCCGTAATATCGAATGTGACTTGTGTGCAATCTTTGAGTCAATTCGGATCGATTTTGGTAGGAAATGGGATAATTAATCTCTTTAAGGAAAGCTTGAGTTGGAAAAGTCAACACAACGTTGACTTATGAGTTAGAGGGGTCAGAACTGAATTTCGATGATTCGGTTAGTTTCAGGGGATGATTTAAGACTTAGGAGCGCAATCGAAAGTAATTTTGGAGGTCCGGTGAAGAAATTAGCCTATTTTGGCGAAGTTGGAATTTTGGCGGAATCCGATCGATAGGTGATATTTTGATCCGGGAGTCGGAATGGAATTCTGACAGTTGCAATAGCTTTATTAGGTGATTTTGGATGTGTCTGCAAATTTTCAGGTCATTCGGACATCGTTTGGTCGGGTTTTTGATCGAATGTGAATTTTGAAAGTTTAAGTTTAAGTTTGAATCAAATTCTAGGATTTTGGTGATTTTTTATGTTTAAGGTAGCGTTTTTATGATCCGAGCAACTTTGAATGAATTATTACATTGAGTTTGTATTTTTGGTTGTGGTCCCGAGGGTCTCGGGTGTGTTTCGGATGCCCAACGGGTCATTTTTGGAAGATTTTTGCCGTTTTGAGTATAAATGTAATGATCCAAAGGTCTATTTTCAGTTTTAAAGATCCAAATTTGATTTTGAGACTTCGAGAATTTAAATAATGAATTATAAGACTGATCCGAAAAATTTGGTTTAATTTCATCAAGTCGCGATTGGGTTTTTGACGCGAAATGTGATTTAATTATTTAACGAGCGAAATTGATGTTGCACTGAGCAAATGAGATCCAAATTCAATTTTGTTTGAATCACAGGATCCGTATCGAAATTACGGAGCCATAGGAAAAAGAATCGTCAAATTCCGAGTTCGTATGACGGAGTTAACGCTATTTTAGTGAAAATAAAAGTTGCTGCAATTATTTTATTAATCATTTCGAGCTTCTGAGGCCTTGAAAACCTCATTCTATGTTGCCTCGATTTACGTGCACGATCCGAGCATGTAGCCGGAAAGATTTTTGTGATAGAAAAATATGAATTCTATGAGAAATTTGGATAAAAATGATATTAATATTTATATGATTGACTTCGGTCAACATTTTTGGTAAACGGATCCGGACCCGAGATTGGATGGTCCCGAGAGGTCCATAGGAAAATATGGGACTTGGACATGCGTCCGGAGTCGAATTCCGAGGCCTAGAGCCCAAGTTATGAATTTTTCTATGAAATTGTTTTTGAAGTAATTGTTAAAGGAAATGAATTAATTGACCTTGGTATCGGGCTCGTATTTTGGTTCCGACGCCCGGTACAAGTCTTAATATTATATATGTGATTTCTGTAAAGTTTGGTGACATTCGGATGTCGTTTGAGATGTTTTGGACCTTGAGTTCCAAATTTGAAAGTTTTGAAAACCAAAAGTATGAAAATCATGAATTTGAGGCTTGATTTGATGAAAATGATGTGATATTGGCGATGTGATCGCACGAACAAGTTCATAATGTGTTTTTGATGTTGTGTACATGTTTGGTTTGGAGCCCGGGGGCTCGGGTAAAGATTTGATAGGCCGTTGGATTAAATTCTGAATTTTTGCACTGCTGGTTTTTCACCCAGCTGTTGTCTTCGCAATTGCGAAGGTGGCAGGTCAAGGCAGGGTTCGCAAATGCGAACCCTTGGTCGCAAATGCGAAGGGTGCCCAGGACCGTTTGGGTTCGCAAATGCGAACCAAACCTCGCAATTGCGAGGCCTCCAGTGAAAAGGCATGCTTCGCAAATGCGAAGGTCCCTCAGCCCAGCCTTGTTCGCAAATGCGAACAAATGTTCGCAAATGCGAAAGTCCCCGGAGGCCAGCCTGGTTCGCAAATGCGAACATATGTTCGCAAATGCGAAGCCCCCAGCATTGCCTTGGCTTCGCAAATGCGAACAAAAGTTCGCAAATGCGAACTTCCCAACCTTAGCTTATTTTTCAAACTCCAGAAATTGGTCGGGGTTCGCAATTGCGAACCCATGTTCGCAAATGCGAACACAGAGACCTGTAAAACACGATTTTCACTTCATTTCTTCACTTTTTACAAAACAAAAACACCCATTTGCGATTCTTCACGGATTCCTTCTTCATCAAAACAATTGTAAGTCACTTTTTACTTAATTCTTTCAATTCCTAACATCATTAAACATGTTTTTCAATAGAAATCAAAGGTTTTCATGGTAGAATTTCTTGTTTTTGTTAGAATATAGGGTTTTTCATAAATTGGAAAATTGGACCTCGAATTGAGGTCCGATTTTGAAACAAATCATATACATGAACTCGTGGGGGGATGGGTAACCGGATTTTGGTCCTAACCCCGAGTTCCAACCATGTGGGCCCGGGGTCAAAATTCACTATTCCGGGCAGAATGTTGTAAAAGTTGTAATTGGTCTTAGGAATTAGTTTTTTGAGTAGTATTGATGATATTAAATCAATTGTGTATAAATACGATTGGATTGGAGCCAAATTTGAAAGAAAAAGACATTTCCACGGATTGAATTGTTCATAAACATTCGAGGTAAGTGTTTGTTCTATCCTAGCTTGAGGGAATAAGATTATGTGCTATGTGTTATGTGATCGAGTGCGGTGTATGGGCTGTGGTGACGAGCATCCATACTCTGGCGTCTAGTATGACCGTGAGTCGTTGAAAATGCTTATTTCGAGATATATTTACAGATGAATTGTTGAACCTTTGTCAGGTTGTAGAATTGTTATTGTTCTCCCTTTCGGGACTTGTTGTGAAGATAATTATTGATTGCCCTTGTTGGGACAGTTTATGAATTACTGCTTTCTTTCTTTGCCCTTAACTGTGATTGTTATTTGGGTGAGGAAGAGTGATAATGCACGAAGGGTGATGCCGTGCCTTGTTTTATTATTTATGCACGAAGGTTAATGTCGTGCCATGTTTTATTGATTATGCACGAAGGATCATGTCGTGCCCCTGTTATTGAACCATGTACGAAGGATCATGCCGTACTATGGATGTGAGGATGAGAGTAAAAGCACAAAGGGTGATGCCGTGTACTTTATTTGCTTATTTGGTGAGGATGAGAGTAAAAGCACGAAGGGTGATGCCGTGCAATTGTTTGCTATTCCTTGACTTGATATTACATGTGTTTCCATTATACTTTGTTTTCTTTGTGAACTTATTAACTGTTATTAATTGTTGAATTCTTTGAGATATCCCTTATTGTGTTATTACTTGGTTATTTCTTGTTATTCTGTGGTATACATATATATTGAATTGCACAGGTTTATGTGGGTGTCCGGTCCTAGGCTTGTCACTACTTCGCCGGGATAGGCCAGGCACTTACCAGCACATGGGGTCGGTTGTGCTGATACTACACTTCTGTGCGTTTTTGCACAGGTCCATGTTACGATCAGGAGCAGCAGCAGTAAATCGATTGCGTGGAAGTTGATCACGTTTGAGACCGAGGTAGCTTGCAGACGTCCGCAAGCCCGGCGTCTCTCTCTTTACTTATGTTACTAGCTGTAGTCTCTTTGTTCCGAGACAAACAGAATTATGTTATATTTCTTTCAAACTTTTATGTGTAGTATTCAATAGTAGTTCGTGAGTTGGTGACTCCACGTCTTGGGTAGAGGATTTCAGTATGATTTTCATCTTGTAATTAGTTATTTCCTTTTTGATAAAGTACTCCGCATTTAATTAATTAAAGTTGTGGTTTGTTGATAAATAAATTATGAAATTGTGTTAAAAACAGGATAGTATGAATACAGTGGCTTGCCTAGCTACCACGAGTAGGCGCTATCACGATCCCGATAGTGGGGGAAAATCCGGGTCGTGACATATTTTGGATAGTTGCTGAATTTTTTAACAGCGTGAACAGTACCATGCACACGTGAACAGTGTCCCGCACGTGTGAACTGTGCTGGACGCATTAATAGTAATCGGAAAAAGAAAATTTTGGCATTTTAGCCATATCTTGAATTCTAGAGCTCCGATTGAGGTGATTTTTGCGGCGTTGTTCTCGTATCAACAAGGGGGTAAGTATTCTATATTCAAACTTGATTTTATTTAATGATTCCACTGTTATTTTCATCAAGTATTAGTGAATCAAATGGAAGAAATTGGAGAAAATTTGTAAATTTTTTTCAAAAATCGAAAATTAAAGATTTGAGGGGCCATTCGAACTCCGATTTTGGTAAATTTTATATGTACAGACTGGCGAGACGAGGATCCAGAAAATGTGAGTTTTATAATTTTTTGAGAAGCGTACCGAAAGTCGGATTTTGGCAACTTTGTGGGTTTTGGTGTAATTCGAGTTGTTTCGATTGGGTAATGTCCCTTTAGCCTATTTTGATGGATTTCTATTGATTTAGATCAAATTCAACACCCGTGGAGGCCGATTTTCGTGGCAAGGGCATTGCGGACTAGTCTTCGAGCCGAGTCGAGGTGAGTAATAGATGTGGGTGATGACCAGCGAGTTCGAAACCCCGGTATACCACTTTGTGATGCTGTATAGCGGCGAGACAGGTACTCTCTTGTGCGGGGTCGATTGTGAATTGGGGACTATGGCTTAGTCCGACCTGTTGATACTGTATTATGATATTAGCTATTCTTGAGCCGTCGAACCTCCTTCTCGGATGATTGCATATTATATTGTGATATTGGCTACTCTTGAGCCATCGAACCTCCTTCTTGGACGGTTGAGTATACTTATGGGCTGTGAGCCAGTTATTGGGATCCTGCGAGGATCGTTATCATTGTTCTGTGATATTGACATGCTAGTTTTACTACCAGTCCGTAGCTATTACTGTTATCATGGTATTTCCAATCTCTGGAACTTGACATTTACTGTTTTCAACTGAAAAATGATAAAAGAGTTTTCAAAACTACTTTTGAGCCTAGGAGGCTGCATTTGCATATTAGCTGACTGGTAGTGGATTGGGATGCGCGCCGCATCGTATATTCATGATATTGTGCTTGGGCTGTAGGAGTCCTCCGGAGTCTGAACCCCCACAGTGAGCACGGGTACCCAAATTGGATCGGACTACGCGTCGTAGCGGTCATTTCATGCATTGCATTGCATTTAGCTACATCTGTTAGCTGTTATATTATGTTGTTGATATTGTTAGTTCTCTACTGTTGATATTGAACTGTTACAGGGCATTGGTTACAGCTTTACATAGCGCTTTATTGTGGATTTCTTATCTACGCTGTCTTACCCCTGTTTATTACCACTGAGTCTTGCAGTACTCATTTTACTCCCTGTACCTTGTGTGCAGATCCAGGTACCTCTCAGCAGTCCTGATCCGGTAGCCGTTCCGAGGCAATATCTGCGGGGTAGTCGAGGTAGCTGCAGAGTCCGCAGGACCTGACATCCCTTCCATCTGTCTTTTTATTTCGTATTTCTATTTCTTTCAGTACTGAGTATCATGTAGAACACTATTATACTTTTGTTATCTGTAGAGGCTCTTGACTCTTGACCCATCGATCTATGGGAGTTATACTGTTTTGGGACTTGGTTTCCCTGGTTTGGTATTTCTATAAATGTTGACTTACAATTGTTATGTCTAAATTGGATAAGTGAGCTCATAACTCCATAATTGTTGTTGATTGGTCGGGCTGGCCTAGTAGTGTGCTGGGCGCCATCACGACCGAGTTTTGGGTCGTGACAGTAAGTCTCACGGAACTAAGCCCCACACATAAGTCTAGAGGTATTTTGCGAGTGCTCCGCTCCGGGGCTCGAGTCCCAATTCTGCCTTTTAAAATAGAGTTGAATACAACAAAATACACCTTAATTCATCTAAATAAAACACTTGAATACAACATAAATACAACTGAATACAACTGAATAAACTCTTGAATGCAACTAAATACAACTAACTTTTGCTGAATAAAATAGTTGAATATAACTGAATACTGTTATATAAAATACTTGAATACAACTAACTACTGCTGAATAAAATAGTTATATACAACTGATTAAACCTGAATACAAGTGAATAGAGCTAAAGAATACATTCGAATACAACTGAATACAAATAGGCGAAATCTGTGAATGCAATCTGATGCAGCCGAAATTCTAATACGAATGAAATCTGTGAATGCAATCCGTAAAGTATTTCGTTAGCGGCCCAAGAGGTTTCTCCACCGTGGATGCAATCTGTGAAGTACGCGAGTGTGGTTGCTCATATTCCGGCTCGGACAATGGCTGCTGATAACGTTGGTGACGCGGAGCAGAAAATTGAGAATTTGGGTGGGAGAAGAGTTAAGAAACTAGGGTTGTGGGAGAAGAGAGTCTGGTTGTATGCAAACAAAGAGAGATTGTATTGGGGTTTGCAGATACGCGGTAATTATGTGAGAGAAAATACAACAAGGGAGAGAGAAAAATAACATTTAGCATATATGGTGCCTTAATTGTAGGATGTAACTATATTTAGTTTTTTTGCTATAAAGGATAAAATATATTATAGGGTGTAATATTTTAAAATGGTATTTATTATTGATAAATAGGGTACTAAGGTTTTTTATAAGGTGTAAAAATTCCTTTTTAAAATTTGACTATACTATGCCATTTTTTTTGGGTTGCTTTTGCCATAATAATTTATGGCCAATAGTTTATCATTTCCTCTTGTATGTTGTTACCTAGTGTCATTGTCAATTTCCCTTAACAAGCCCAAATACAACACAACAACGCATTTGCTACCTCTAATATAAGCACATAAACTAATCTAGTAAATAAAGAGGAGTTGAGCTTGCTTTTTACCATGTTAAAATCAAGGAAGTGACTTTTTTAGATCTCTTATATGTAAGAGATAAACCTCTCATGTCTAAAACCAAATCTCTCATGTATAAAAATAGATATGAGTTATAAAACTAAAAATAAGTTTGTAATGGGCCACACTCAACTTTTAAACTAAATTGTTGGGTGCAATGCCCTTGCAATCATCTAGGAAAAAGCAGCACACATAATAAAAAATATGGAAAAGGGTCAAAACTGCCCCTAGATTATTGAGGTCAGTACAATAATATCCTTCGTTCACCTATTTTGAAAATATTGCCCTCACCGTTATCTTTTCGGCTCAAGAGTACCCTTACGACTAACATCCATGTTAGATAAAAAAAAATTTAATTAATTTCCACGTGTCATAACGGAAAAAAGGTCAAACCTGCCCTTAGACTATTGGAGTTGGTACAATAATACCCCTCATCTCAAAAAATCTCTCCCCCGCCCCCTTCACCCTGCCCCTCTAGCGTGTGTGCATTCATATCCTTCTTGTTCTTCTCATCCTTTTTTTGACCTTGCACTCTATTAGGCAAAAAAATTTAAATAATTTTCATGTGTCATAGTCCCATTGGCCTAACTTAAAACTCACTTAAATTAAAATAAACTCACACATATTCTAAGACCCTTTTCTCTGTTTCTTTCTCCTCTTTCTTTTAAAAATTATTCCACCAACTAGAACTTACATACACCTATTTTTTCCCCTAAGCAAACAAAACCCTCTCGTATAGTTAATCACCTTCCTTTTCCTATTTCTTTGTCTATTAAATGTACACATCAATACTCCTTTTTTTTTTCATCACAGAAATACTATTGATCATCAATTTTTCTTACTACACTTTACTGCTTCATACAATAAGCTCAATCAAGTGTTTATTACAGTCACATTCACCAATAAGTCGTATATTTCTCATATTCTCATGCATATGATCTCAAATATTTTTCTTAATTTAACCGTCTCTTTTTTAAATTGGCGATTTTGATATAACCTAAAGAGCATCCTCATACAATAGCTTAATTTATGGACATGATCGGATGTTCAGACTATAGTGAGCCGATGAAGAAGAAAGAAATCGAGGTCCAAGTAGAGACCAAATAAAATATTGGTATAATCAAAATTGGATGCGGACTTGTTACGAAATATGCAACAAAAGATATTGCAAATGCTCAATGATACACTCTGTTAGTGTTCATATAGGGTCTGAAAGTTGTATGACGTAAAGTATTGGTTACTAAAATTGGTTGTCTGAAAATAAAACTTTAATGATGTTTGTAGTGATTATTCAAATAGAGTGCAAGGTCAAAAAAAGGATGAGAAGAACAAGAAGGATATGAATGCACACACGCTAGAGGGGCAGGGTGAAGGGGGTGGGGGAGAGATTTTTTGAGATGAGGGGTATTATTGTACCAACTCCAATAGTCTAGGGGCAGGTTTGACCTTTTTTCCGTTATGACACGTGGAAATTAATTAAATTTTTTTATCTAACATGGTCATTTGTCGTAAGGGTACTCTTGAGCCGAAAAGATAACGGTGAGGACAATATTTTCAATATTTTCAAATTAGGTGAACGGAGGGTATTATTGTACTGACCCCAATAGTCTAGGGGTAGTTTTGACCCTCTTCCGTTACAAATTAATAAAGGTCAACAAGAGGAGGTTTAAACCTGCATTGTATATCTACAGTTTAGAGTTTGAGACTTTTCCATTAAAATTTTGTGGAATAGCCATTCTCATAGAAAATTGATTGGATCGACACATGATGTTAAAAAGAATTAGTGATAACGCACATCCCTTCTAGTATTAAGCACAAACTGTACAACAAGACTGAAATTTAGACAATAAGACCTCATTGCACGTGCTACTATCCCGTTTTATATAGTTTTAAGTTATATAAACTATGACTGATGTAATTAATTTTTATATAATCAAGTCATTTACTATCGTGAGGTAAACAACACAGATTGTGTTAATAATAGATAGTATGATATTTCGATGACTTAAATTCTTTGCCATTATGCTCAAAGATAGCACATCTAGCAAAGATCATGAATAACTTTCTCATCTTCCAGGTCATCCATAATATAAAATCACTTCCTTAAAAGATGCCTCAAGGTCTTCGATGAGAATAACTATAGTTAAAGGAATAATTTTTAAGAAGAAATTCAAACTTTAGAAAGAAAATCCCATCTGATCGATCTTAACCATGGACTAAAAGCATGAAGAAGTAAACGAATTGAAGTCTATATGACTTACTTTTTCCACATCAGAAACTTCTGTTAAAAGTGTTATAATAATATGTTAGTAGGAGCATTGCGAACTTCCTTTACCTTCATTTGCAATGCTGCTTCGTTTTTTTATCAACTGTTTATTAAATATATTTTAACAATAAAATTAAAATCTTGTTTGATTAATGACTATCTTATTAATCTTAAATTAGAATTTCAAACGAGGTTTAAATTTATTTTGCAGGAATTCCAACCAATTCTTTACCAAAGTTGCAGACTTAAACTATTACTAAAATCTAGAACTTTAAACAGGGCTTGAATTTATTTTTGGAGGAATATTAACGATTTCCTTAACAAAATTTACTTTCTAAAATCATCCTTTTACTTTGGTTATAATACTTGTTAGATTATTTTATGCAAAATACATAATTTACCCAAGCGAAAATTTTGTTATACACTTCTCTTTTACGGAAAATCTTTTACACACTCAATCTTACAAAAGTGTATCTAAAACACGCTACGTTCGGCCAGATAACACTTGTGTGTTTACACAATACAAAAAAAAGTGCGTGAAGCCCGTAAAAAATCTCATTTTTTGTCTCCCCTCCCCACTGGAACCCCGAGTCCGGAACCGAAATATTGTCTTTTTGGATTCAAAATACTTAACTAGGTGGAAAAAAATTTAACAAACAGAATTTGTAAAACGCAGTTATGAACCACGTTTACATTAACGTCCGTTTGGGATGTTAAGGTAAAACGTGATTTAATAATGTGTTTTACATAAAACGTGATTTAATCTTGCTTTTTACATAAAATGCCTTTTAATACCACATTTTATATATTTTATGGCCCACCAATAACTCTTCTACGCTTAACTGATAACAATAATTCAAATATGTAAAACGCTCTTTTAAACTGCGTTTTACTTCCAAGAATTTGACCCTTCCCCCGGATTGGGCATTGCCTTATTTAAAGGCGTTAAGGGTTTTGAGAAAAATCATTTAGAAATACTCAAACTTTGTGATAAATTTCCCTTGTTAAATTCTCAAGCATTTTTCATAATGTCTGAAGAGCAAAAAATAAGAGTTTCATTATATTGGAAGGGGGGTGAGGTTGTGGTGGCGAATAACTCATTGAGCTATATTTTATCTCCACAGAGTCATGTTAAGTGCCCCTTATAATGGAGTACGATAGATTGGTATTGTTATGTAATAAAATGAGGTCGAGCAAACGTTCGATGAATCTTAAAATAACCGGAAGATATCTGTATTTTATGATTCCCCAAGGGGTCTTGTTACGCTAAGTTTAATATCGAGGATGATTAAACTCTAAGATCTTTTGGGGACTCCAGATGAATACCGGAACTTATTTTGATAAAAATATTGGAAATGTACGTGAAGGTTGAAGATGTTCACATAATGATGTTGCGGAAAACAGGGATAATCCTTTCATCGGGTGGTTATTCTGGAGAAGTTTTAGCCCAACAGGTTCCGACTGAAAGAGTTTGGACGGATCTAAACTTATCTCCACGGGCGAACGAGGAGCGATGAAATAATTTCTCTCCTATTTTACATAATCCATAAAACGACTGGTAAACTTTAATTTTTCTTTGGGTTACGATGTTTATTTTTGTTGTATTGAATTTGTATTAACACTAATATATTTCACAGGGAATATCGTCCATATATAAATTTTACAAGTTGTGAAACCACGACTAGTTGGAATATGTGTAGTTTTGGTATGTTGGATCACGGTGGTCCATCCGGGAGTCATCACTGTGAACACGTGATTTTTGCCCTACATAACGTCCAAAAATTCAAAATAAAAGAGTTTTTGTGTTGTTTGCAATATTTGTGGATTATATGTTATTTTTCTCTTATTGTTTGCGTTTGTGTGTCCGTGTCTTTTGTTTAAATAAATAAAAAAAATACAAAAATATATATATATATATATATATATATATATATATATTGCATATATAATTCAAGTTTGCAATTGAGACTAATTAAGTTTGTTTTACGAGAATGAAAAAATCACAAAAAATATGTATTTTTGTCTTTTAATGTCCAAATTGTTTTTAATGTTATTTAATTATATGTGATAATTACTATTAGAAGTTAATTAGTATTTTCGACAAGTTAATTTGGTTTTATGAGTTAATTTAGGATTTTAAAAATTTTAGTTTTTTTAAAAGGAGAAAACAAAAGAAAATGAAGCAAAATAGAGTTAAAGGAGTACAAAATCGGATTGGGCCAATTCCAAATGTTAAATCCGAGCCCATACTAAAATAAACCCTGAACCAAACCCAAAAGAAACGTGCCCAAATACCCAACAGACCCGCCCCATCTCCCACCTTTCAATCTGGACCGTTGATGATACTTCATCCAACGGTCCAGATCATTAACCTAATTCTAATTACCCAAGACCCCTCTTTGGATTTGTCTTCCTCCAGGCGATTTCCGGCCACCATCCGCCACCGTGAACCGCCGGCCGGAAATCGTCTCCGCTGGCGGTGGCACTCCAATCCCTCCCAAATTTACACCCCAAACTCCCCCAAGACTTCCTCAATCTAACCCCCGGCTCGGTTTACTTCGAATCTAGCCACAACTTCTCGAATCTTCAATCGAAGATTCGAGTTAAAACCCAACATGCCCCAAATCGCCCCAAATTGATACCACACCCTCACCTCACCTCCCTCACACCCTAACCATCGTTAGTTCCCTTCGAATCTAGCCAGAAATCATCGAGCCCCAAAATCGAGATCTAAGAACCCTAAAATCCGAATTGGGAATTTTCTTCGTCGGATTTCATGGAATTGAGGTCTAATAGACCTTAATTGATGTGTTTTCACTTGGAAAACATTTCAATTAAGGTCCTTTCGACCTCGAATACCAAAACCCGAGATGGCCGAGTCTCCAATTTCTCTGTTTCAAGGTATTTCTTCTCCTTTTCTTTTCTTATTTGATTATAATTGTCGACATTAGTTCAGTTATCTTATAGTTTAAAGTGTTGATTGATTTATTTTGTACATATATTTTCCAATTTTTTCTGTTTTCATTTTTCTTCTCTCAAATACCTTTTATTTGGTCGATTCAATGTTATGTGTTTGTTATTTGATTACGTATGTTGTAGAAGACGTATTCGCGTCGATTAGCGTCGTCGAATAGTTAGTTTCGTTTGTTTTAGGGCATTGGCCGAGAGTTTGGTTTGATTCACTGACTTCGTCGACTATTATTTATGGATTATGTGTGTTGTAATCGACTAGTCAAATATTGTCGAATGATTAATTCCGCACTTTGGTCACCTTCTCTGTCCGAAAGATTTGAGTTGCCTTATTGAATTGAAGTTTGAATTGTTTCGTGTTTGAATTAGAAACGAATTGGTTTATAGCTGTTGAATTTAGATGTTAACTAGCTGATAATCTCACACATGAAGACCGTTTCCCGAGAAGAAGTAACGTAGTGAGGTGAATAGTCCTGAATGATACTCGTAATTGTGTTGGACAGTAGGTATCCCACAAAGTTTCTGCACTTTAGGATTGTTTAAAGGGTAGAGCCATGTTTAGACAGCTGAAAAGTGCAAAAAGAGAGAATAACATGTGCTGGACAGATCTGAAACAATTAAAATAGGTTGATGTTTTGAGTCTTTAAGGCTATAAAGAGGGGACTGAAAAACAGAGGAAAGAACACACACACAACCTCCAAAAGAGAGCTCCTTAGACAGAGACATCCTCAAAAAGCATAGCTTCTTAGACAGACATTGACAACCTTGAAAAAACAGAGATTCACACCCTTTGAAAGAGAGATATTCTATACACATTTGGAAGCTGAATTTTCCACTGATTTCAACACATCCAGCAGTCTTTTAGTTGGAAACAAAACCTATTTTGTTTGTTTCAATTTGAAAACATATCTAGTTTCTTCACCAAAACTTGTTCTGTTGTTTCTTTCTTGGTTTCTTTTCTGGATTCTTTGTTTTGATTTGTCAAATCATCCTTGGGATTGGTGTTTTGGTTGTTGTTCTCCTGGATTTCTGGCTGAGGGTTGCTACTGCTTTTGTTGTTGGTTTGAATTTGGTTGGTTGTTGCTGCATACTGTTGCTAACTCTTCATTTATTTAGATTCTACTTCCAGGTACACACTCTCGAGATTGACTTGATGTACATTCTAAATTGAGGAAAAAGTGCAGAAATGAAAGGCTCACTTATTTACCTTCTGAAATGTGTGTGTTCAAGTTGTTATATTAGAATAGATCATAGTTTATTTGCATTTGTTTAGGCTTACTTTAAATTTGTGTTTACATTGCCTAATTGGACTGAAAAATCAGATTGTATAACTTAGATTGTTAAGCTTTAGTATTTGATATTCATTTTTAGTAGTCTCCATGCAATCTAATTGGATTTTCATGATTACTGTAGGATAATTTCAGTGGTTCCGACTTGAGTAATGCTAGTTTTAATAAAAAAAAATAATTAGTATGACTTGCTTTTGAAAATTAAGTTCTCAGTTCGATTATTTTGAGTTGATCATTTCCTGTCATTAGTGATCATCTTAGTTTAATCATATTGATCTTATAATTTTAGTAAGTATTGATTAGGATCTAAACAAATTGAAATAAATGGTGCAGTAATCTTTTAATTAAAGTTCAGTTTTAGTTAATACTTGCCAATGATTATAGCTTGATAGTCTATTTTTGGATTGCTTGGTTTTAGTTTATGCTAATTAACAACCATGTGCTTGAACAACCCTTCAAGATCTGGGCTACTTAATCTCTTTTTTTGTTTGGACTGATGGGTAGCCCAACGTGATAGGAACCCAATCCGATATAGGTTTTTTTTTTGGTTAATTGAAATATGGGTAATAGATTGCTTTGCCAAGCATTAGTGGAATTAATTCTAATTGTAGAAATAACCATGTGTACATTAGTAAGTATCTACACATAGGTGCGTTTTGTATTTATCAAATAAGCAATATTACTTGTAGACACGGTCGCGTGACATGATTTTTATTCGTCGAAAGAAAAGAGCATACGTACGCGTAATTCAATTCTTTAATCACGAATAATTCGAGTGATTTAAAAGCGGTAAATAATTATAAGAGCACGTAAGTTATAACATATATAAAAATCAGATATTTTTAGCCATTCATAATAATTGAAGCGACCGTGCTAGAACCACGGGATCCGGGGGAGCCTAACACCTTCCCTCTGGTCAACAGAATTCCTTACTTAGAATTTCTGGTTCGCAGACTTCATTTGGAAAGTCGAAAATTTCCTCGATCCTGGATTTCTGGCCGAGGGTTGCTACTACTGTTGTTGTTGGTTTGAATTTGGTTGGTTGTTGCTGCATACTGTTGCTAACTCTTCATTTATTTCGATTCTACTTTCAGGTACACACTCTCGAGATTGACTTGATGTACATTCTAAATTGAGGAAAAAGTGCAGAAATGAAAGGCTCACTTATTTACCTTCTGAAATGTGTGTGTTCAAGTTGTTATATTAGAATAGATCATAGTTTATTTGCATTTGTTTAGGCTTACTTTAGATTTGTGTTTACATTGCCTAATTGGACTGAAAAATCAGATTGTATAACTTAGATTGTTAAACTTTAGTATTTGATATTCATTTTTAGTAGTCTTCATGCAATCTAATTGGATTTTCATGATTACTGTAGGATAATTTCAGTGGTTCCGATTTGAGTAATGCTAGTTTTAATTAAAAAAAATGATTAGTATGACTTGCTTTGAAATATTAAGTTCTCAGTTCGATTATTTTGAGTTGATCATTTCCTGTCATTAGTGATCATGTTAGTTTAATCATATTGATCTTATAATTTTAGTAAGTATTGATTAGGATCTAAACAAATTGAAATAAATAGTGCAGTAATCTTTTAATTAAAGTTCAGTTTTAGTTAATACTTGCCAATGATTATAGCTTGATAGTCTATTTTTGGATTGCTTGGTTTTAGTTTATGCTAATTAACAACCATGTGCTTGAACAACCCTTCAAGATCTGGGCTACTTAATCTCTTTTTTGTTTGGAATGATGGGTAGCCCAACGTGATAGGAACCCAATCCGATATAGGTTTTTTTTTGGTTAATTGAAATATGGGTAATAGATTGCTTTGCCAAGCATTAGTGGAATTAATTCTAATTGTAGAAATAACCATGTGTACATTAGTAAGTATCTACACATAGGTGCGTTTTGTATTTATCAAGTAAGCAATATTACTTGTAGACACGGTCGCGTGACATGATTTTTATGCGTCAAAAGAAAAGAGCATACGTACGCGTAATTCAATTCTTTAATCACGAATAATTCGAGTGATTTAAAAGCGGTAAATAATTATAAGAGCACGTAAGTTATAACATATATAAAAATCAGATATTTTTAGCCATTCATAATAATTGAAGCGACCGTGCTAGAACCACGGGATCCGGGGGAGCCTAACACCTTCCCTCTGGTCAACAGAATTCCTTACTTAGAATTTCTGGTTCGGAGACTTCATTTGGAAAGTCGAAAATTTCCTCGATCCGGGATTTAAATAAATCGGTGACTTGGGACACCTTAATTTATTCCAAGTGGCGACTCTGAAATAAATAGAATAATCCCGTTTCGAATATTGTCACTTAAATTGGAAAAACTCCCTACGCCTCTACCCTCCGGGGTAGGGCGCGCGGAAAAAGGAGGTGTGACAGCTCTGGCGACTCTGATGGGGACATTTGACCCAGAACCGCTGGTTCGGGGTTTAAGAATTCGAGCTTTGAATAATTGATTGTATTTGGCTTATTATTATCTGATTTTATTATATGTTTGTATTAATGTGCTAAATATTATTTTTACCGCTTTGATATTTTGTGAATTGTATATAAATTGTGCCGATACCCATTTTCCTCTTCCGAGTCTCGTTGAAATATAATATCGGGCATTTGCTGGACATAGCCCGTTTTTTCTCAAGATAGCTGTGGTGCTTGGCACCCGATGAAGGATTTGTAGTCACACGTGTTTAGGCGGAGAGTTTTGTCAATTAAGCCGGAAAGCCATGCTACCGGTGCACTGACACTCTTCGGCTCGAGTTGTCTGCTCGAATAAAGCCAGTCTAGACATCTTTCCCAACAGGATGATGACTTAGAATCACAAACCCTCATGCCGGATCCCCAATAGGAACATCTATTTGCATCGTGTGCATATTTGACTTAGGAGGCTCAACACAGGAGTTGGGCCTGTCTAGGACAGGTGTACCTGAAACAAAAAGACCAACTTGATGCATCTTTTGTTTGTGCATTTATTTCGATCTTACATGCCGACCGGTTTGTTATTAGAAATGGGGAGAATAAGAAGTGGAAATTATCGGGGTATAAAATCATTTTAATTTTATGAAAATAGTGTGTTTTTCTTAGAAAATATTTTTTGAAAAAAAACAAAAAAATTGAAAAAAAAACAAAATTCTCCGATTTAATTTTTGTTGATTTCTAAATAGTTAGTTTCTTAATTTTACGAAAATTAGATTCTTTTAAATATTGAAAAATGCAAAAAAAAATTCAATAGTTTTTTTTTATGAAAAGTAAGTGTCTCTGAAAATAATTTGTTTTGAAAAATTGCTGTTAAAAATAATTTGTTGAAATATTTTGGTTCTTTTATTTCCGAACTACGCGGGTCTGATTCTCACCGGATGTGAGATACGTAGGAAAACCTCATCGGTTCCGACCCCAATTTTAAAAATCCAAAAAAAAAAATATTTTTGTTTAGTTCCTTCATTAAAATCTTTCTTTAGAAAATTCAAACAAAAAAAAAAGAGTAAAAGTAGTTTAAAAAACTAAAAAAAAAAAATGGTTTCGTTCTTTCTACTACTTTTCATGAAATAAAAAGAAAAATCAATAAAAATCAAAATTGAAAATATGGATTTCCTTCATTTTTGAAGTATTTTTCTAAAAACAAAATCAGAAACAAAAATCGAAAAAAATACTCCTTAGATGTCTTTCTTTTGTAAACGTCCATAAACTAATTTTTTTAAAAGTCCATAAATTATTCTTTTTTTAAAAAAAAAAAAATAATTTTTTTTTGAAGTCCAGAAATATTTTTGCTTTTCTTTATAAGTTATTTTGTAAATAAACATAAAAATCAAAAATTCAAAATATTTTCTTAAAAGTCCCTCTTTCGAAAATAAAGAGGCAACATCCAAAATCCAAAACAAAAAATATATATTTTCTTTCTTCCTTAGAAAAAGAGACAATAAGTAAAAATTCAAAAAAAAATATTCTTTTACTCCACAACAAATAAATATTTTTTTAGAAGTCTTTCTTTCTTTCAAAAAAGCAAAACAAAAATAAGCAAAATATAAATATGTTATTTCTTTTAAAGCGTTTCTTTCAAGAATTAAAAAAAAATTAGTTTATTTACTCCATTCCCGATTATCCGAACTACGCCCGGTCTGATTCATGCGGGGACATGATACGTAGACAATCCACATAAGATTCGACCATCACTAAAAGAAAAAAAACGAAAAAAAGAGTGTAAAAGAAAATTGATAAAGAGAGGAAGAAGATGAAAGCAAGGAAAGTATAAGCCGGAGTAACGCATTACAATCGAATACAAGTAGTGACACGATCAACTGTATAAGTGCATCGCACCCAACGTGAGATTACTTATTTGTTATGTTGTCTCGGACTAACCGTTTGTTTGCCAAACTCCAGGTTTTAGAAAAGGGTGGTTGATTTTGTGGTACTCTGGCCTCACATTCATACTCCACGAGGTCCAAAGGAAAAGTTCAGCAACCCGTTGCTAAATCAAAAGTAAGTACCCATCCTTATTTCACAAGGTCGAAAAGAAGTGCCAACATGTCTTCAGAAATCCCTCTACCAACTGTTCCCGTTTTGGAAGAGAGCTCCGTGTCAGCCATTCCGGCTACTGAGTCAGCAGCTGTAGAAGAAAACAGAATTTTGCGTTGTCGCATGCTGGAGATGTTAGATGACTGGAATAACGGGAAAGAGCCCCTAAGTCTGATCCCTCGGTTCCCCGAACTATTCCTCGGGTCAAGTGGGATTTCTAATACTCCCACCCATTATCCACCTACTCTGTTTGGGTATTCTAATGTCACAACCCTCTCTGAATCACCCTCCACTTCCTATCCTCGGGTGACAGCATTAGATACATCCACAAGAACGTCGGTTGGTTTGCCCGTTCCAATCGCGACGCATCTCGCCACACATACTTCTTTCTTTGACTCCTCTTCTTTTACATTCCCGACACCACCCCTTTCACGGGATCATACCCAGTTTGCCGCCAATGTCTATCCTCAGCCAACCCAATATGAGTTCATGCCAAGCCAAAATCCAAAAGCTCCCGAACGGGATGAAATGGCAAAAAGAATGAGCAGCTTGGAACAAAGTTTGAAAAACATGCAAGGTCTAGGCGGACAAAAGAGTGTTTCATACGCAGATTTGTGCATGTTCCCACATGTCCATTTGCCATCAGGCTTTAAGACGCCGAAGTTCGAAAAGTATGACGGGCATGGCGACCCTATTGCTCATCTAAAGAAATACTGCAATCAACTGCGAGGTGCCGGCGCCATGGAAGAATTGCTGATGGCGTATTTCGGAGAAAGCTTGATCGGGATAGCATCGGAACGGTACATGGATCAAGACATATCTCGATGGCACATCTGGGACGATTTGGCCAGAGATTTTGTGAAACAGTTCCAGTACAACATTGACATTGCGCCAGACATGAATTCTTTATCGAACTTAAAGAAGAAACCCTCAGAAAGCTTCCGAGAATATGCTATCAAATGGCGAAAGCAAGCATCCAGGGTGAAACCCCCTATGGACGAAATAGAAATGGTCACTACTTTCCTCCAGGCTCAGGAACCAGACTATTTCCAGAACATGCTCTCAGCAATGGGAAAACCTTTCGCAGAGGCGATCAAGATTGGGGAAATGGTAGAAAATGGTTTAAAGACGGGAAGAATTTTGAGTCAAGCGGCCATTCGAGCGACCTCCCAAGCAATCCAAGGAGGGTCTGGAGGAATAGCAAATGGTAGGATGAAAGAGGAAACGTCCATGGCAACTTCGTGTGATAGAAGACACCGCGCTCCTAGACCCATCTTTTCAGAAAGAACCCCCCAGTATTATTACTCTGCTCAGGAAATGTCCTATATCCCTCAACCATACGCGGTCATGAATGCTCAACCTTTTGCGCAACCGCAACAGCATGTCAGTAGAAACCAAGCTCTATTTCCAAGAAATCGGCCTCCCCACTAGAACCACTATAATCCTCGACCTCCGCAGAATAACTTCCGTCCTTGGGAACAGCCAAAGAAATCAAACTTTACCCCAATTGGTGAATCTTACTCTAGTCTATTCCCGAAACTTGTCCAAATGGGTCTACTGCAGCCGGTTCCTCAAAATAGACAAAACCCGGCATCGCCTTCCTACAAAGCTGGTGTCAGATGTGCATATCATTCAGAGGCAGAGGGCCACCATACTAATGACTGTTGGACTTTGAAACAAGCGGTGGAGAATTTAATAGAGTAAGGGAAGATTGTGCTGAAGGATGAGGATGTCCCAAATGTGACCAATAATCCGTTGCCTGCTCACAATAACGGGCCGATAATTAGGATGATTTGTGAAGACGAAGAATTCGATCCAGCGTTTAAGGCCATAATTGCTATTGCTGATGTGGAAAGGAAACCCAAGGCGGCCCCGAAACAAGAGAAAGGGGAAAAGAAGAGTAAAATCACTGAGTTAGAACCAGAAAGAGAAATTGGTGCACCTAAGCAAGCCTATGTGGAATGGGGGCAATTAAGACACCACGGCTGAATGAGCCAGTGTTTGTTGGACGCATACCACAAAAGCTTAAGGACCGTCAAGAGGAAGATAATGAGGATTTCATGACTGAAGAGAGTGAAGGAAAACATGAGGCAAAGCTCTGCGGTACCCGCATGGTCGAGCCAGGGAAAGGGACTATCACCGTTGAGATGGGACCAGACATTAAACTCCCAAACTAAAAGGCTAGGCCATTCCCGATTAGGCGGAAGCCCAGTAAACTTGTCCTGCCGCATTTTTCTGCATCCAGAATTATTTCAGGGTGTAAATTGGATTTTTCTTTTAGTTTTTGTCTTTAAATTTCCGAATGTGAACCATGTTTATCCTTTCGATTCCAAGAAATGAAATTAATATTTCATCGTCCGTTTCCTTTTCTTTTGTTATTTTTTATTCTTTCAGATTTGTTTTAGTTTTCGTTTTCTCTTCTCTTTAGTTCAAATCATGCAACTTTAAATAACATGACATGCTTGCGGACTTCATGCCTAGATCCCAAAACGCTGTCAGACTTCAGAATAATGAATCGAGAGTTGAAATGCACAAAAGTTTATTTTGAGGAAATGAAACAATGAATTGGAATAACTAAAGGAAAATTGGTTCGCATACAAAAGGGGTGTGTTGTACTCAGAGAATACCCGAGTAATTATCCCAACAAAGAATGGCCCATGCTTGCAACAAGAAAGTGCGGCCCGGGAATCTCGAAATAAAATAATCAACGTTAAGGCGCATTCTTCCTCATTACTATTGGAAGACAAAAGGAAAATTGGCTCCTAATTGGAAAGATCCATACATCATCCGGAAAATATCACTAGGAGGGACACTGTATCTGGGAGACATTGAAGGGAATGATCTTGAAACGGCAGTCAATACAGATACAGTATAAAGGTACTATGTCAGGACCTCATGCGACGTTGGCTTTTGTATAATTGAGATGACGAAGGCTTTCTTTCTTGCTACCCCAAACACTATAAATCCTTTATAAAACCCTTTGAGCCGGTTATGTTTCTTTGTTCACCCTCTTTGGAACACGAAATAAATAAAAAAATTAAAAAAAAATTGAAAAAAAAATATGTATATATATATATATGAAAGAAAAATAAAATAAAATAAAATGAAAACAAAAATTATCACCACCTGAACTACGTTCTGACTTGATTCCGAAAGGATACGTAGGCAACCTCTCCCTGAGGTTCAGTCACACCAAAACAAAAATCCCAATTTCCCCGAAAATTGAAACTGGGGCAGATGATATGACGGTTCAGTTTAGATCCGTCAAGATGGTTCCGGAGTTGTAATTCCATTCAATTTCCTTTTTACCCAAAGACCTTGTTCAAGTCCTTCAGATCAATTGGCAAAGGCAAGGAAGTGAAGAATGTCATTGACGGAAATCTGACACAGCCTGAATTGAGAGAAACAAAATGAGAGAGTCTTATCGGTGAAAACCTTCGGGCACCATAAGGCGATGGCGATTGGAGAAGCTAAAATGAGAGAGTCTGTTTAGTGAAAACTCGCAAAGAGCACTATTAGGCGACAGTGAGAAGAGAAATGAGAGGGATCGATTGGCGGAAACCCGCAAGGGCGCCACTGACCAAAAAGAAGACGTCCCTTCACTAAAAGAATTTTGGCAAGGTTCCCTGGTTTTGAAATTGCGAATCAATGGGTTCATAAGAAGTTGGAAAGTTTATGTGGGTCGGGCGTCCAGTCCAAGAAGCATGTCATGTTTATTTGAAGTCAGCATGCATCCCAGATAAGTCCTTCTTTTCCCCGAAAGGGACGCTTCTCTTTAAACTCATTTTCTTGCTTTTGTATAGTTATTCTTTGAATCCCTTTCGGTTTAATTTTAATTCTGAAATTATTACAAAGAAAGGCGGTAGGACCGGTTTTACAGGACTCCGTCAGGTAAAAAAAAAATTGAAGAAAGATACCTAGCCTCAGTGGTGTATTGATCCAATCCCGACTAATCATGATGGTCGATCACTTGTAAAGGAAAGGACATTAGGAAGGAAAAGGAAATCAAAGGCTAAGGTTTTAATAAACGGAACGAGACAGAAAGACAGAGCCCATACAGGCAAGTCCTCAAAGAATCTCGAGTTTTGAATCCGGACAGTTTGAAAGGAAGTCACCCCAAAGCCAATTGGTAGCAAAGTTCTCAATGGAAATGAGACAAAGATCAAGCAATGAAGATAATCAAGGCCACAAAGTCAACTACTTTTTCAATTGATAAAATGTTCTTTGTTTAAAGCAGGTCTATTTAATTGTGCAAGAAGAAGGTACAACTCAAAGAAGTGAAGTACACAAGCATTGAAATGGCTTTGGAACAAGGAAAGCGCATAAAAAGGGAAGTTTCTTTTCAAAAGATTTATCTTATGCATTTGTTGACGATAAAAAAAAATACCTACAAAAAAAAGGAAGAATAAAAGAAAAGAAAATGAAAACTCCAAAAAGAGAATCAAATCATGTTAGTCCAATATCCGTTTGGACCCCGATCAGAAAACCGAGGGTCTCTCCGGCCAGAAAGTCGTGAGACATTGTTTTTGAATTCCGGCCAGAAAGCCGTGAAACTCTTCTTCCCGATCAGAAAACCGAGGATCTCCCAATCAGAAAAATGCGGAGCCATTTATTTTAACCCCGACCAAAAACCGAGGGTCTTGCAGCCAAAAAACCGCTGAGACATTGTTTTTGAATTCCGGCCAGAAAGCCGTGAAACTCTTCTTCAAAAACCGAGGATCTCCCAATCAGAAAACTGCGGAGCCATTTACTTGAACCCCGGCGAAAAAACTAAGGGTCTGACGGCCAAAAAACCGTTAGACATTGTTTGAATTCAGCCAGAAAGCCGTGAAACTTTTATCCCCGGTCAGAAAACCGAGGATCTCCCAGTCAGAAAACCGCGGAGCCATTTATTTTAACCCCGGCCAAATACCGAGGGTCTAGCGGCCAAAAAACCGTTAGACATTGTTTGAATTCCGGCCATAAAACCGTGAAACTCTTCTTCAAAATCCCGGCCAGAAAGCCGTGGAGCCATTTATTTTAACCTCGGCCAAAAAACCGAGGGTCTGGCGGCCAAAAAACCGTTAGACATTGTTTGAATTCCGGCCAGAAAGCCGTGAAACTCTTCTTCAAAATCCCGGCCAGAAAGCCGTGGAACGTTTATTTGTGAAACTGTGATTTTCTTAACCAATACCAAAGAGTCTTTTTAATCACTTTCTGTGTCACAACTAACTCACGAAATTTTCCTAGCAAAACTGGGGCAGAAAAATTTCGTTCGTTTGTTTGTTTCATTTGTCTAAATAGGTTTGACCTCGGGACGCAAGGATCGAGATAACCTACGAGTGGAACCTCAATCCGGAATGAAGAAAAGAAGGAAAAGAACCGAAAGGAAACAAGTTCAAACGTTGGAGTAAACAGAAGCGCGAGTTGCTCCGAATCTGATTGAAGTCACGAGTTCCGCCAATTCCATTTCACTCAATGTTACAAAAATAAACAAGCACGTACAGCTTGTTGAGCATCAAGATTCAGATCGAGGTCTACAGCAAAATCAGCTAAAATTCAAGATCAAGTTTTCAGGAGAATCATAGATAGGAATCTTGTAACTCATAGTTTGATAGCATTAGCTAGTTCAGCTTTAATTTCTCTTTTGGTGTAACAAGGAGGTCAGCAAGCAGTAAGCAGCAACAACAGCAGCGATAGCAACAGTAACAGCAAAGTATCAGTCCACGGTAGTCCCAGCTACCAAAACCTCCCGAACTACATTGACCTGATTCCTGTTTAGCCCAGGATATGTAGGAGGCCTTCCAAAGCAAAGGCTCGGTCAAGAGTTTTTCAAATTCTTCACACGGAGTGCTCAAACGGGCAAAAATCGCTCGTATTTGCTCATTATTTTTTGCACGAAAACTCTTCAAGTTTACGCGCAAAGAGGGGCAGCTGTGAGCACGTGATTTTTGCCCTACATGAGAATTACTCCCAAAAATTCAAAATAAAAGAGTTTTTGTGTTGTTTGCAATATTTGTGGATTATATATTATTTTTCTCTTATTGTTTGCGTTTGTGTGTCCGTGTCTTTTGTTTAAATAAATAAAAAAAATACAAAATATATATATATATATATATATATATATATATATATATATATATATTGCATATATAATTCAAGTTTGCAATTGAGACTAATTAAGTTTGTTTTACGAGAATGAAAAAATCACAAAAAATATGTATTTTTGTCTTTTAATGTCCAAATTGTTTTTAATGTTATTTAATTATATGTGATAATTACTATTAGAAGTTCATTAGTATTTTCGACAAATTAATTTGGTTTTATGAGTTAATTTAGGATTTTAAAAATTTTAGTTTTTTTAAAAGGAGAAAACAAAAGAAAATGAAGCAAAATAGAGTTAAAGGAGTACAAAATCGGATTGGGCCAATTCCAAATGTTAAATCCGAGCCCAAACTAAAATAAACCCTGAACCAAACCCAAAAGAAACCAGCCCAAATACCCAACAGACCCGCCCCATCTCCCACCTTTCAATCTGGACCGTTGATGATACTTCATCCAACGGTCCAAATCATTAACCTAATTCTAATTACCCAAGACCCCAAACCTTTTCACACCCCTAACTAAACGGCCCCTCTTTGGATTTGTCTTCCTCCAGGCGATTTCCGGCCACCATCCGCCACCGTGAACCGCCGGCAGGAAATCGTCTCCGCCGGCGGTGGCACTCCAATCCCTCCCAAATTTACACCCCAAACTCCCAAAGACTTCCTCAATCTAACCCCCGGCTCGGTTTACAACATGCCCCAAATCGCACCAAATTGATACCACACCCTCACCTCACCTCCCTCACACCCTAACCATCGTTAGTTCCCTTCGAATATAGCCAAAAATCATCGAGGCCCAAAACCGAGATCTAAGAACCCTAAAATCCGAATTGGGAATTTTCTTCGTCGGATTTCATGGAATTGAGGTCTAATAGACCTTAATTGATGTGTTTTCACTTGGAAAACATTTCAATTAAGGTCCTTTCGACCTCGAATACCAAAACCTGAGATGGCCGAGTCTCCAATTTCTCTGTTTCAAGATATTTCTTCTACTTTTATTTTCTTATTTTATTATACTTGTCGACATTAGTTCAGTTATCTTGTTGTTTAAATTGTTGATTGATTTATTTTTACAGATATTTTCCAATTTTTTCTGTTTTCATTTTTCTTCTCTCAAAGACCTTTTATTTGGTCGATTCAATCTTATATGTTTGTTATTTGATTACGTATGTTGTAGAATACGTATTCGCGTCGATTAGCGTCGTCGAATAGTTAGTTTCGTTTGTTTTAGGGCATTGGTCGAGAGTATGGTTTGATTTACTGACTTCGTCGACTATTGTTTATGGATTATGTGTGTTGTAATCGACTAGTCGAATATTGTCGAATGATTAATTCCGCACTTTGGTCACCTTCTTTGTCCGAAAGATTTGAGTTGCCTTGTTGAATTGAAGTTTGAATTGTTTCGTGTTTGAATTAGAAACGAATTGGTTTATAGCTGTTGAATTTAGATGTTAACTAGCTGTTAGTAATAAAGAAACTGATTGAATATAGTTATTTAGCTTAGGATAGAAATCTGAAGGTGCAGGGCAATGTTTAGTCAGTGGAACCTGCTGGAAAGCAGGTATCCCACATAGTTTCTGCACTTTAGGATTATTTAAAGGGTAGAGCCATGTTTAGACAGTTGAAAAGTGCAAAAAGAGAGAATAACATGTGCTGGACAGATCTGAAACAATTAAAATAGGTTGATGTTTTGAGTCTTTAAGGCTATAAAGAAGGGACTGAAAAACAGAGAAAAGAACACACACACAACTTGCAAAAGAGAGCTCCTTAGACAGAGACATCCTCAAAAAGCATAGCTTCTTAGACAGACATTGACAACCTTGAAAAAATAGAGATTCACACCCTTTGAAAGAGAGATATTCTATACACATTTGGAAGCTGAATTTTCCATTGATTTCAACACATCCAGCAGTCTTTTAGTTGGAAACAAAACCTGTTTTGTTTGTTTCAGTTTGAATAAAACATCTAGTTTCTTCACCAAAACTTGTTCTGTTGTTTCTTTCTTGGTTTCTTTTCTGGATTCTTTATTTTGACTTGTCAAATCATCCTTGGGATTGGTGTTTTGGTTGTTGTTCTCCTGGATTTCTGGCCGAGGGCTGCTACTGCTGTTGTTGTTGGTTTGAATTTGGTTGGTTGTTGCTGCATATTGTTGCTAACTCTTCATTTATTTCGATTCTACTTCCAAGTACACACTCTCGAGATTGACTTGATGTACATTCTAAATTGAGAAAAAATGCAGAAATGAAAGGCTCACTTATTTACCTTCTGAAATGTGCGTGTTCAAGTTGTTATATTAGAATAGATCATAGTTTATTTGCATTTGTTTAGGCTTACTTTAGATTTGTGTTTACATTGCCTAATTGGACTGAAAAATCAGATTGTATAACTTAGATTGTTAAACTTTAGTATTTGATATTCATTTTTAGTAGTCTCCATGCAATCTAATTGGATTTTCATGATTACTGTAGGATAATTTCAGTGGTTCCGACTTGAGTAATGCTAGTTTTAATCAAAAAAAAAAGGATTAGTATGACTTGCTTTGAAAAATTAAGTTCTCAGATCGATTATTTTGAGTTGATCATTTCTTGTCATTAGTGATCATCTTAGTTTAATCATATTGAGCTTATAATTTTAGTAAGTATCGATTAGGATCTAAACAAATTAAAATAAATGGTGCAGTAATCTTTTAATTAAAGTTCAGTTTTAGTTAATACTTGCCAATGATTATAGCTTGATAGTCTATTTTTGGATTGCTTGGTTTTAGTTTATGCTAATTAACATCCATGTGCTTGAACAACCCTTCAAGATCTGGGCTACTTAATCTCTTTTTTGTTTGGACTGATGGGTAGCCCAACGTGATAGGAACCCAATCCGATATAGGTTTTTTTTTTGTTAATTGAAATATGGGTAATAGATTGCTTTGCCAAGCATTAGTGGAATTAATTCTAATTATAGAAATAACCATGTGTACATTAGTAAGTATCTACACATAGGTGCGTTTTGTATTTATTAAGTAAGCAATATTACTTGTAGACACGGTCGCGTGACATGATTTTTATGCGTCAAAAGAAAAGAGCATATATACGCGTAATTCAATTCTTTAATCACGAATAATTCGAGTGATTTAAAAGCGGTAAATAATTATAAGAGCACGTAAGTTATAACATATATAAAAATTAGATATTTTTAGCCATTCATAATAATTGAAGCGACCGTGCTAGAACCACGGGATACGGGGGTGCCTAACACCTTTCCTCTGGTCAACAGAATTCCTTACTTAGAATTTCTGGTTCGCAGACTTCATTTGGAAAGTCAAAAATTTCCTCGATCTGGGATTTAAATAAATTGGTGACTTGGGACACCTTAATTTATTCCAAGTGGCGACTCTGAAATAAATGGAATAATCCCGTTTCGAATATTGTCACTTTAATTGGAAAAACTCCCCTACGCCTCTACCCTCCGGGGTAGGGGGCGCGCCAAAAGGAGGTGTGACAATCACCAACAGGATAATGTCCATCATGGAATGTCAACACATTATGACTTGTAAGTGAAGTGATATAGCTATATCTAAAGTATTTATCAATTTGAGTAGCTTATTATTTTGTTGTTCGTGTAGTGAAAACGAGCAACTTGATAGTCCTGACCTCACTCAGTTGCCCGTAGACGACATATTTACTTGAGATTTGGCAGATGCACAAAGTCAGGAAGATAATAGTGATTATGACAACAATACTAATGAGTCTGGAGATGACACACCCTTCCCTGCCAAGGGAGATGATGAAAAGGAGAGAATGTCGAACCTGAGCTGATTAGGGAGCATGCTCCACCTCCCGTTAGACCAGGAGTGTACGAGTCCCATGTGCCATTTCATTCAAGGCATATTCCCTACCTTGATAATTTGTCAAGTATGCCGGATGTGGATGTCCTTAGAAGGGATCTTGACAAAATTCGAACAACAATGTGAGATGATTCTAAACCAATGGTGCTGGAAAAGGGAATGTTATTTCCGATAAAGCTCACCTAACCAGGGCTTGTAAAATATAAAACGTAAGAGATTATCGTGAAATGATAGTATGTGAGTCAAGTCTAGAGGTATACAAGGTTTTTGTAGATGGTTTACGGGTTACCACTAGATGCAGTGTGCGACCAAGAAGGAAACAGGGTTGTGAAAAGTGGGTAAATATATTATCACCCACAATTATGAAACAGACACATTTAATGTGAATCAGTTCAACTTGAATATTAACTTGATTTCTCTTCAACTAATTCCATACATTGAAGTGTCCATTAGGTACAAGATCAAGTAGTATATTACATCCGTCCAACAGGAATATGGATGTATTATTACCAAAAGAAAGACATATCTCGGGCGCAAACGTGCATTTGAAATTATTTATGGTGATTGGGATAAGTCATTTGCATCTCTACCCAGGTATATGTCCGCACTGAAGCACTTTAACCCCGACTGTTATTGAATGGAAGGTTTACCGAAGTGTTGGAATACCAGAATATATATTCAGATACGTGTTCTAGGCATTTAAACTAGCAATTAATAATTTTGTGCATTGCCGTCCAGTAATCTTCATTGAGGGTACTCATGTTTATGGAAAGTATGATATTAAGCTGTTGATCGTCGTTGCAGTAGATGCAAATGGACAAATATTTCTACTAGCTTTTGCCATATGTGTTAATAAAAGCCAAGAGACATGGACGCTATTTTTGAACCACTTGAAGCAACACTTTGTCAAACAACATTAAGGTATTTGTCTAATATGTGATCGGGCATGGTGGTATATTAAGTTTTGTATAACAATTGCCTAAATGGAAGGAACCATATGCATATCACTGTTACTGTGTAAGGCACCTGAAGGCCAATTCCCATAAGAAATGTTCTAAAAGAGACTTGCATGATTTAATGCGGATAGCTGCAACTGATCACCAGTAGTGCAAATTCAGGAGGCGCATGGAATTGATTCGCCAGTTAGACGAAAGAGCCTATAATTGGTTGATGTGACATGAGCTTCACAAGTGAAGATTACATACGGATAGTGACAGACGATGGGGAACCCTGACTACAAATGTGTCGGAGTTTTTCAACGGGTTATTGAAGTCTGCATGTGGATTGCATGTCACTATAATTTTCCGGATGACATTCAAACAGATGGCGCAGAGGTTTACTGAAAAGCATAAAGGTGCATCATAATTGATGGAGGGGGTGTTGAATTTATGCCAATATCGATGAAACGATTTGAGAAATACAGGAGGCGAGCACATTGGCATTCATTTTTACAGTATGATCATGATCGGGGTATTTTTACATGTTAGTTTTATAATTTTATATGTATGTTTGTAAATTAAATAATTAATATTTATAATTATATAATATTTAATTATTAAATATTCACATATGGGTTCGAGGCTCGATATTTGCGGCCTAGTAGCACCAAGATATCTTGAATTCTTGTATGTGTTAATTTTATTATAATTTTATATGTTAGTTTGTAAATTAAATAATTAATTTTTATAATTAAATATTCACATATGGGTTTCAGGCTCGATATTTGCGGCCTAGTAGCATCAAGATATCATGAATTCTTGTATGTGTTAGTTTTATTATAATTTTATACGTTAGTTTATACATTAAATAATTAATATTTATAAATAAATATTCGCATATGAGTTCGAGGCTCGATATTTGCAGCCTAGTAGCATCAAGATATCCTGAGTTCTTGTATGCGTTAGTTTTATTATAATTTTATATGTTTGTTTGTAAATTAAATAATTATTTGTTATAATTAAATATACACATATGAGTTCCACGCCCGATATTTGCGGCCCCGTAGCACCAAGATATCCTGAATTCTTGTATGTGTTAGTTTTGTTATAATTTTATATGTTAGTTTGTAGACTAAATAATTAATTTGTATAATTAAATATTCACATATTGGTTCCAGTCTCGATATTTGCGGCCCAGTAGCACCAATTTATCCCGAATTCTTCTATGTTAGTTTTATTATTTTATATGTTAGTTTTATAACTTTATATGTTAGTTTATAAATTAAATAATTAATTTTTATAATTATACAATATTTAATAATTAAATATTCATATATGGTTTTCAAACTCAATATTTGCGGCCCAGTAGCACCTATTATATGTTGCCTATAATTGGACAGAATTTGTGTTTGATCTATCAGTCATTACGCTAAAAGGCATTACATTTTACTACCCTAAAAGGGCACTATATTAGTAGTCTTTAAGCAAATAAATAAAATAAATCAGATAAAACACAACAAATATATTCTAATCACAAAAGTACATATAAAACAGTAATAATAATTTATTAATATTTTTATTAACAAAAGTTAACGATTCTGCAATTTTACATATATTTTTTAGAACATTAATATCTTAGTCCGGATAAAAATAACATACCAATTTAATCGCAAAAAAATACAAAATAACACGGAACACATTCAAAACAAATAATATGCATTATTTATACGAGTTTCAACATAAACTAAAGTGGAATACCTCGATTTATATTTTTCAGAAAGTTAAAGATTGAAAATTTGACTATGAAACAAGCAACCCACAACAATAAAATGCTTGGCTAGAATGTGGGACCAACTTTGATTAGTTTTTGTGGGACGGGTGGGGAGTTAATGAGGGGGGAGGGGGGACCACTGAATGTTTTTAAAAATTTGGGGGGGGGGGGAAGAGTTTTCTACCAGAACGTGGGGGAAAAAGGAAGGGGACGGATACTTATATACATAAAGCGCGATTTAGTACTGCGTTTTACATATAGCGTGTTTATAAACTGCGTTTTACATAGCGGTCTTATCAGCTTCAAGGTAAAATGCGGTATTAAATCACGTTTTATGTAAAACGCAATACTATCTTTTACATATTTTGGTAACCAAATTTTTTTCCAACTAATTAAGTATTTTGAGTCCATAAAGTCAATATTTCGGTTCCGGGCACTTGGAAGCCCTCCCCATCCCTCTAGTCTTCTTCCTCCCCCCCCCCCCTACCCATTTTCTTACCCAAATTGAGTGATTTTATTGGTTTATTGTTCAAATATTGTGAAAACTATTTGTTTGTGATAGATTTACAAGGTTTAACATTGGTGAAAAAATCTAGAATCCACAATTGTTGGGGTATCGAAAAAAGTTTAAAAATTCAATTGGGTCTTGTTGATTATTGGGTTATTGAACTCAATTTGTTGCTCGATTATTTTTGACTAGTTGTTTAGATAGTGTGGTTGAATTTTGGTGTCGGAAAGTTTCTCACAAAGAACCATGGTGATAGCAACAATGGTGTTTAAAATAGAAAATTGAAAGATGAAGAAGATGGGTTTTAATTTAAATTTCTAATATTTTTTTCCTTTTTAAAGTCAATGACACGTGTCACGACCCTATTAGAGTGTGACTTTCACGTTATGTAAAAAATTGGCTAAGCACAAAAATGGTGTGTCTTAGACACACTTTTGAAAGGTTGAGTATATAAAAGGTTTTGCGTGAAAGAGATATGTGTAACAGAAATTTTGCTGCAAGGTTGATGGGTATACTATGTATTTTGCGATTATTTTAATCTAAAACTATAAAGATATGAAGAAAAACTGCAATGAAGAGGAGTCAGATCCATTATTTCTAGAGCTGTCATCAATACGGGTTGGCCCGGCCCTCGCGTGCTTTGGCATTTGACGGTGTAACGACCCAAAGGGTCATCACCTATTTTCCTCGTCTGTTCCGCGCTTTCGAGGCCTTTAAAACCTCATTTTATATTGCTTTGATTTATGTTCACAGTCCGGGCACGTAGCCGGAAATTTTTTGTGTTAAAATATGTGAGTTCTATGGAAAATTTAAAGAATTTTGATATTAATTTTGATATAGTTGACTTCGGTCAACATTTTTGGTAAATGGACCCGGACCCGAGATCGGACGGTCCTGGAAGGTCCGTAGGAAAATATGAGACTCGGGCTTGCGTCCGGAGTCGAATTCCGAGGCCTAGAGCCCAAGATATGAATTTTTCTGTTAAATTATTTTTCTGAAATTATTAAGGAAAATGGAAATAAAAATTGATTAAAAGACCATGGTATCGGGATCTTATTTTGGTTTCGATGTCCGGTACAAGTCTTATATATTATTTAAGTAATTCCTGCAAAGTTTGACGGAAATTGAACGCCGTTTGATGTGTTTTGAATCATGAGTTCCAAATTTGAAAGTTTATGAAGTTTAAAAGAAGAAATCATGAATTTGAGGCTTAATTCTATGAAAACGATGTTATATTGGCGATTTGATCGCGTGATCAAGTTCGTGGTATGTTTTTGAGGTTGTGTGCATGTTTGGTTTGGAGCGCGAGGGCTCGGGTAAAGATTTGATAGGCCGTTAGAGCAAATTTTGAAGAAGAACACAACTAGTATTTTTTCCCAGCTGATATCTTCGCAATTGCGAAGAATTACTCGCAATTGCGAGATATCCCAAATAGCCTTGGTTCGCAAATGCGAACAACCTTTGCAAATGCGAAGTTGCCCAGAAAAGCCCTAGGTTCGCAAATGCGAACAAAGCTTCGCAAATGCGAAGTGGCCCAGAATTGGCCTAAGTTCGCAAATGCGAACAATTTCCTCGCTAATGCGATGTCCGCAGCCCAGGACCTGTTACGTTCGCAATTGCCAACATATGTTCGCAATTTCCATATCCGCAATTGTGCAATTTTATACTTAAATGATTTTAAATCCCTTTTTCACCATTCTTTCAAAACCCAAAACCTCATAGGCGATTTTTCAATAGCAATGTCACTCCAAATCACTTGTAAGTCGATTTCCACTCTACTCTTTCAATTCCTAACATCATTAAACATGTTTTCCATGAGAAATCAAAGGTTTTTATGGTTGAAATTGTGGTTTTTGGGTAAAACCTAGGTTTTTCATAAAATGGGGAGTTGGACCTCGATTTGAGGTCCGATTTCGAAACAAATCATAAAATTGAACTCGTGAGGGAATGGGTAACCGGATTTTGGTCCAAACCCCAAGTTTTGACCACGTGGGACCGGGGGCGTTTTGGGAAATTTTGAGTAAAACTTTAAGAAAATCATTTTTATGCATCCAAACCAATTTATATAGTATTTATTAAAGTAATTGAACCAATTGTGATTAGATTCGAGCGAGTTGAAGGTTGAATTACGAGGTAAAGCGATAGTTGGAGGTTAATTGGACTACAAGGCGTTGAGGTAAGTGTTTGATCTATCCTAACTTGAGGGAATAGGATTGAGTGTAATAATTTGCTAATTGTTATGTGATCGAGTGCGGTGTATAGGCGTGGTGACGGGCATCTATACATCAGAGTCTAGCATGACCGTGAGTCGTTTGTTGATACATATTGTGAGCTAATGTGGAATATTTCTAAGTCATATTCTTGCGCCCTTGCTGGGTTGTGAAGGTTGATTATTATTTCCCTTGCCGAGACTTTGTTATGTGGTTGATGTTGTTCCCTTGTCGGGATATTGTTATGACTGTTGTTACTCCCTTGTCGGGATGGTACATGTTACTTGTTTCATTCTTTGCCCGTTGACTGTAATTGTTATTTGGTGAGGAAGAGTGATAATGCACGAAGGGTGATGCCGTGCCATTTTTACTTATGTTCGCACGAAGGATCATTCCGTGCCTTGTTTTATTGTTTATGCACGAAGGAACATTTCGTGCCATTGTTACTTAAATTATGCACGAACGATCATTCCGTGCCATGTTTATTATTTATGCACGAAGGGACATTCCGTGCCGTGGTTGCTTAAATTATGCACGAAGGATCATGCCGTGCCATGGATGTGAGGATGAGAGTAAAAGCACGAAGGGTGATGTCGTGCACTTTTATCTGCTTATTTGGTGAGGATGAGAGTAAAAGCACGAAGGGTGATGTCGTGCAACCATTTCAATTTCTTTCTTTGTGATAACTGTTTTTGCTACACTCTGTTTTTACCTTACTGAATTATTATGTGTTTCCGATTGTGCTCCCCCAGTATGTTCCCTCCTTTGTTAATTGTGTTGCTCAATATCTCTGCTATTCTGTGGTACATACATATATAGAACTGCACAGGTTTATGTGAGTGTTTGTTCCTAGGCTTGTCACTACTTCGCCGGGATAGGCCAGGCACTTACCAGCACATGGGATCGTGACACGCGGGCTGCGCGGGGCCTGCTCACAATTTCGATGGGCCTTAAAATGATTAGTCTAACCCAACCTTATGTGGGTCACAGCACCCCACGGGACTGTCCACCATTTTTAAAAATTATTTTTCATATTTTTTAAAACATAAGTTTTAACCTAAACTGTACTATATTCAAAATTTAAGTGTTATATATATGTTCCAATTGATTATTATAAAATACAAGAAAGGATGACAATATTTCATTCATTAAAAGTCAATACTCAAAATAAACTGCTAAAAAATATTTTCAAGATGCTCATGACATATCTAAAACCAACAAATCATTTTCAGCAAGTATGTTAGAATTTTCTTG
>JASVEL010003966.1:0-50026 GCA_032618575.1 Nicotiana noctiflora
TCCCTGATGCGATCATATAAGGAAGATCGAGAAACAACACAAGCCAACACTCGACTCGGCTCCGAAATATCCAACCTCACTAGCCGATTGGCTAGGGCCTGAACATCATAAGCAAATGGCCTCTCCCCAACTGGGATGAAAGCTAGGCTGCCCATACTAACCGCCTTCCGACTCAAGGCATCGGCCACAACATTGGACTTCCCCGGATGATACAAGATAGTGATGTCATAATCCTTAAGCAACTCCAACCACTTTCGTTGTCTCAAATTAAGGTCCTTCTGTCTGAATAAGTGCTGAAGACTGCGTGTACACCTCACATGAGACACCATACAAGTAATGCCTCCAAATCTTCAAAGCGTGAACTATGGCTGCTAGCTCCAAATCATGAAAAGGGTAGTTCTTCTCATGGGGCTTCAACTGGCGAGAAGCATAAGCAATGACCCTACCCTCCTGCATCAACACACAACCAATGCCAACTTCTGAGGCATCACAATACACAGTATAAGGATCTGAAGCTGACGGCAGAATCAAGACCGGTGTTGTGGTCAGTGCTGTCTTGAGCTTCTAAAAGCTCTCCTCGCACTCCTCGGACCATATGAAAGGGACACCCTTCTGATTCAATCTAGTCAAGGGTGAAGCAATAGAAGAGAATCCTTGAACGAATCGGCGATAATACCCTACCAATCCCAGAAAGCTACGGATCTCAGTAACTGAGGTCGGTCTGGGCCAACTCTGCACTGCCTCGACCTTCCTCGGATCTACCTGAATACCATCACGGGACACCACGTGCCCTAAGAATGCCACGTACTCAAGCCAGAACTCACATTTGGAGAACTTGGCATACAGATTCTTCTCTCTCAATCTCTGCAATATGATACTCAAGTGTCGAGCAGGCTCCTCCTGGATACGAGAGTAGACTAGAATGTCATCAATGAACAGGATCACAGATGAATCAAGATAGGGCCTGAACACACTATTCATCATATGCATAAATGCTGCTGGGGCATTGGTCAGCCCAAAAGACATCACAAGGAACTCGTAGTGACCATATCTGGTCCTGAATGCAGTTTTCATAATGTCGGACTCTCTAATCTTCAGTTGATGGTAGCCTGAACGAAGGTCAATCTTCGAGAACACCCTAGCTCCCTAGAGCTGATCAAATAAATCATCAATACGAGGCAAAGGATACTTATTCTTCACTATAACTTTGTTCAGCTGCCTGTAGTCAATACACATCCTCATGGATCCATCCTTCTTCTTAATAAACAGGACCGGTGCACCCCACGACGACACACTCAGCCGAATGAATCCCTTATCTAGGAGTTCCTGGAGCTGCTCCTTCAATTCCTTCAGCTTAACTAGTGCTATCCGATATGGAGGAATAGAAATAGGCTGAGTGTCTGGCACCAAATCAATCCCAAAATCAATATCCCTGTCCGGCGGCATGCCCGACAGGTCTGAGGGGAACACATCAGGAAAATCTCGCACAATGGGAACCAAATCAATACTGGGAGTCTGGGCCTCGACCTCCCGCACAAATGCCAAATAAGAGAGACATACCTTCCCAACCATTCGTTGGGCCTTGAGAAAAGATATTACCCTGCTAGGTACATACTCAGTCGTGCCTCGCCACTCGATTCTCTGAATGCCCGACATAGCCAAGGTGACTGTCTTAGCGTGATAGTCCAGAATAGCATAACATGGAGATAGCCAATCCATGCCCAATATAACATCAAAATCGATCATGTTGAGAAGCAACAGGTCCACTCGGGTCTCTAGAGCCCCAATAGTGACCAGACAAGACCGGTATACATGGTCCACAACAATAGTATTCCCTACCGGGGTAGATACATGCACTGGCAGCTCAAGACACCATCGGGTCGTGCCCAAATGAGGAGCAAAATATGTAGACATATAAGAATAAGTAGAACCAAGATCGAACAACACTGAGGCATCTCTGTGGCAAACTGAAATAATACCTGTAATAACTGCATCAGAAGCAACGGCCTCAGATCGGTCTTGAAGAGAATAGCACCTAGCCTGTCCGCCTGATCGGCTTCCCTCTCGAGGCCGACCCCTAGCTGACTGACCCTCACCCCTAGTTGGCGGGGCGGGTGCTGAAGTAGACGGACCAGATGACAAGGGCTGCCCCCTCTGCTGATAAGATCTGGAAACAAAGCGGGGACACTCTCTACGGTGGTGCCCAAGCTCTTCGCACTCGTAGTAACTCCCCGGTGCTAGGGGCTGAGACTGATAAGGACCCCTGGCGCTGGAGTGGCCAGCTGAAGAACTAGGCCGAGATGAACCTTGAGCAGATGGGGCCTGTGAAGAACTCTGAGCTGGCATGGCGTTGAGAGATGGCTGGCTTTGGTGCGAACCCTGATAACCCTGACTAGAAGACCACCCACGACGATCTGAGTGACCCGACTACGAAGATCTGAAAGAGCGACCTCGGCTGTGCTGACTCTTGCCTCTGCTCTGAGTGCCACTGGAACTAGCTGAACCTCGAGGCCTCTTAGCCTCCCTCTCATCCCGCTCTCTGCGATGATCTGACTCTATGTCGCGAGCAATATCCCCAGCCTCCTCAAATGTTCGACTCAAAACCCTCTCTCGAGTCATCATAATACGAATGGGATAAATGAGGTCGTCCACAAAGCGTCCAATCCTCTCTCTGTCGGAAGGTACCAACCACTGTGCATTCCTAAACAACTCTGTAAACCTGATCTCGTACTCTAACACTGTCATATCCCTCTGACGGAGACCCTCAAACTGCCTACACATCTCCTCTCTCTGAGATCGAGGCACCCACTTCTCCAAGAACATGGTAGAGAACTCTGACCACGATAGTGGTGCTGCCCCTGCTGGCCTGCGGTGCTCATACGACTCCCACCAAGTGAAAGCTGGCCCCTGAAACTAAAAGGTGGTGAAAGATACCCCACTAAACTCCAAGATCCCTGCCGTACGAAGCATCCGACGGCACTTGTCCAGAAAATCTTAGGCGTCCTCGCCCGGAGCACCAGTGAACACCGGAGGAGATAGTCCGGTGAACCTCTCGAGATGACACTGCTCGTCGTCCGACATAGCTGGGACCCTGTCCCCCTGAACCTGATCCGCTGGCTGAACCGGAGCCACGGGCTGAACTGGAGGAGCCTCTGGTTTCTGCAAGCCCTGCACTGCTGGCTCTGTAGTGCGCACTGCGGGGGTCTGATGACCACCCCCGGTCCCTGATGCAGCTGCTAGTATCTGAGCCAGGGTCTCCTGTAGACCCGGAATGACAATGGGCACAGCTGGTGCCTGAACTGGTGCTGCTGGCACCTCTGCAACTGGGGGATGTGGGTCAGCTGACTCTGCATCGGCTGCCCGACCTCCGCCACGACCACGACCGCGTCCTCGGCCTCTAGCAGGTGGTAGTGGTGGCCGTCCTCCCCATCCGGAAGCTCGAGTTCTCGCCATCTGCGAGAGAATAGAATGTCAAGGTTCAGTTCAAGTCAAAAGTAATCGCACCACAAGAATTCCATTAATTGAAACTTTTCTTAAAAGGTTTGCAGCCTCCCGAGGATAAGTACAGGCATCCTCGTACCGATCCACGAGACTCTACTAAACCGGCTCATGACTTGCGAGACCTGTTAACGTAGGCTCTAATACCAACTTGTCACGACCCAAACTCCGATCGTGATGGCGCCCAACACAATGCTAGGCAAGCCCGGCCATATTACCTCTTAAACCAACCAATTATTAATTCCAATTAATCCAGTTTAACTTAAATAGCAAGTGATCATATAATAACGTAATAGTAAAAGCATACAAAATACGGTCCCAACCATATCGTGGTGTCACGAGTTTGAGCCTCTACAGAATAAGCATCCTAGTACAAACAAGTCTAAGCAAGATGAAACAACAAAATGATAATGAAGGAGAAAACAGGTTCTGCCGACGCCGGCAGCTACCTCGTAGTCTCTGCAAAAGTAGATGACGATCAGCAGCTATAATATCTCAACTGCTCTCGGGCACCTGTGGATCTGCACAGAAAGTACAGGGGAGTGGGGTGAGTATATTTCAACTCACAGTGTAATAATAATAAATAATAACTGAAAATAAGAACTCATGTACTATCACTAAACAGTTCTAAGGCAAACCCCCCACAGATAAGTCATCCCTACTGTCACACCCCTTTTTTACCAAAACCTTCCTACTAAACCCTCCTTAAATAAATAAAAAGAATTTTAGTAAAAAAGCTTGAAAAGGGTTTTTCAATTTAGAAAGTGACAAAAATGTGTGTTTAAAAGGAATTAACTCAGAGTCGCCACCTGACATTGATTTCGGTGTGCCAGGCCACCGTTTTTTTAAAATGATTTTCCTTTAAAACACTTTAGACTTCAAAACTAAGTCTGCACCAGAGATTCGGGTAAGGGGTTCATTTGACTCGAGGAGAAGGTGTTAGGCATTCCCCAAGTCCCGTGAAGGTCACGGTTGCGTACTCGATCAAGTTGGCTCTCAAAACATTCAAATTGAGGTAAAACACATAGAAAAATAGAATAAACACACAAGAGGTTCGAGGTCATCCCCACCTAAATTAAGAAAATGAAAAGAAAAATCCTAAGCTATTAAGTACTTTTCCACCATGCTCGTCAATGCCTCCAAAATATTTACATACTTCTTCGGGGCATACCCCGGATAATAATATATACAAACCTCACGAGGCATTCCTCGAGTAAATTCAACTACGGGAGTGACCTCTCGCCTCGATATTAAAAAAATCCTAAGGCTTGCCTACCCCAGTGTGGTCGGCTTAAAGCATGCTCCTAGCAATAAGATTCATGAGAGTAAGAATAAAAGAGCAACAAAGTTATCTAAACCCAATTTCTTCACGTTTTGGAAACTAACCGCCGCAACATGAAACAACTATAATTCTACTCAATCTACTTAATTATGTCAATTTGAGTATTTATCATCAAAATGGTATTATGAAACCTTAAACAATTACCTTCTAATGAAGTGGTGGAACATGGAATCAAAATCCATTTTTTACTATCAAAAACCCATCCACGACATGCTCAAACTAAACAACAACCAAAAACATGAACCATTGACATAAGCAGATATGGCCAAGACATTTCAAAAGCGAAACAAAATACAACCATTAACATAACTCATATGATCAACCAAACAAACCAAAGATTGATTAACGAGAACATTAAGCGAGAGAAAAATAAAGGAAAAGGAGATATAAATCTGAAATTCAATTGTGAGGAAGCATTGAACTCAAAAATGCAACGACCTAGATGAACCCCGGATCGGCACGAACTCGAATCAGACTCGACGGAACTCGAACTCGAACGGCATCAGAAACCAACCAAACGGCACCTCAATGCACAACTGAAACAGAGCCTCCCTAGACAACGACCATCGACAACCTAAAAGCTTGACCGAAAGCTCAAACTGAACCACAAAGACAGACTTAAACGACTGATTTCTGATCATTTAAGACGCGAGATATGGAACTGATTCATATCAGAGTTTCATGGTTCTATTTTTGAACTGAATCTCATCACAGTTGTTTTCTTTGGATTTGTTCTTTTTCATTTTGTCTTCTGTTTGAATGGTGGCTTTCCAGACCATTTTACGGAGGATTCAATCAGTTTTCATGGCTGTTGTAGCGTGAGAAGGTTGCTTATGGTTGGGATCGAACAAGAAGCAGGGTGTCGTTTGGGGTGGCGGCTGGCTTCTCTTGGTTTTCAGCTATGTTTTTGCTAAAGAAGAAGAGAGCTCCTGGATGGGGTAGGCGGCTGTGTGTGTGAGATCGTAGGGATGAAGGATATGGGGTGTTTTGTGGCTGGCTTGAAGATGAGGCAGCGGTGGCTTGGCTTAGAGGTCTGGCGGCGGCGGCTTCTGTTGCCTGGAGGAGAGCAGGTCGGCGGCCACAGGGGTCTTGGCGGGTGGCTGGTTTCTCTTCTTCAGCTAGGGTTTTTTGTTGATCAATGTGTAGAAGATGACTTGGGTTATGGGGGAATGGGGCTAGGCGGCTGGGGTATTTCAGCTAGGGGTTTTTCATTGTTTTGGGTTGATGAAGAAGGAGAGGTTCTCCTTGGGCGTTGGGGGTAGGCGGCAGGGTAGTTTTTCTGCTAGGGTTTTTTTGTGTGTATGTTATGTGGGAGAGGAGATGGGGTGGGCGGCTGGGGCATGTCTTCAGCTATAGGGTTTGTTTTTGTTTTATGTTTAAAGGTTATGAAGGAGATGATCAATAGTGGGGGAAAGGGGGTAGGCGGCTGGGTAGTTTTTTCTAGGTTAGTGTAGTGTAGTATTGTTATGTTATTATTGTAGAAGGTGTGAAGGGTTAGGGTTTTAGTCTTGATAATTGGGCTTTTGGGATAGTGGGCTAAGGAAAATTTAAAAATTAGCCTAATTTGGATAAGAAAAGCTTAACAAGTTGTAAAATCAAATAACGTTACTACCCAAAACACTAATATTCTTGAAAATAAAATCTAACTATTTTTGTATTTTGAATTTTATGATAAAAATAATATAAAAGAGTTAAAATTAGTGTAAATAGATATATAAGACCTAAATTAAATATTCTATGCTAAAACGGGTAAAATTTCGGGGATGGTCAAAAATTACGTGTCTACAGCTGCCCCTCTTTGACTGAAAATACAAAGTATTTTCAGACAAAGAACGACTAGACATGATTTTTGACCTGACCCTTATTTAAATGATCAACTAGAAGAAAAGAGAATGTGACCGAGCTCTGGTATCTGAGCTGCCTACATATCCTCGGCTATAGAGGAATCAGGCCACGTGTAGTTCAGAAGTGAATGAGATGATGGAGTGTACCAAGGTGGAGAGTCGAGTCGAGTGCCGTCGAGGTTCCGGTTCACGGTCCTGTTATTACATCAAGATCAGAAAATGAAAAAGACTAACTAAACATATTAACTATGAGTTACAAGATTCCTATCTCTAAGTCTTCTGAAGATTGATCTTGATTCTTGAATGGTTCTTCATGCAGACTTCAGATCTGAACCTTGATGCTCGCTAGATGCAGGTGTTAGCTCGTTTTCTTCTGCTTTACGGATCAAACCCGGACAAACAATGCTTGTGACTTTAGTCATGTCTTGAGCGATCCACCTCTTGTCTCGGCCTCTGCATTTTGGACTCACCTCCCTTTTCTCTATTTTTTTTTCTTTTTCTTCTTTTTTTCTTTTCTGGATTGAAATTCCTTATCTTAATCACCTCGGATTATTGACTCGCATTCTTGCCGCGAGCTTCTGCTACTTCAGCATGAACAGATTTCTGAAAAGATTTCCCTCGTTGTCCAGGTGGGCGCCTGACATTACAGCAAAACAGACAAAACAAAAGAAAATTTTTCTGCCCCAGTTTGGGATTCGGGCATAAATGTGAATGTTAATTGGACTATGCTACCTACAAAGCTCTCAAAATTCTAAAATTAAATCCCATTATCCAGGAGGGTCCTGAGAACTTTAAATTAAATCCCATTATCCAGGAGGGTCCTGAAAACTTAAAATTAAATTCCATTATCCAGGAGGGTCCTGAAAACTTAAAATTAAATCCCATTATCCAGGAGGGTCCTGAAAACTTAAAATTAAATCCCATTATCCAGGAGGGTCCTGAAAACTTAAAATTAAATCCCATTATCCAGGAGGGTCCTGAAAATTCTAAAATTAAATCCCATTATCCAGGAGGGTCCTGAAAATTCAAAAATTAAATCCCATTATCCAGGAGGGTCCCGAAAACTTAAAATTAAATCCCATTATCCAGGAGGGTCCTGAAAACTTAAAACTAAATCCCATTATCCAGGAGGGTCCCTGAAAACTTAAAATTAAATCCCATTATCCAGGAGGGTCCTGAAAACTTAAACCTAAATCCCATTATCCAGGAGGGTCCAGAAAACTTAAAAATTAAATCCCATTATCCAGGAGGGTCCTGAAAACTTAAAATTAAATCCCATTATCCAGGAGGGTCCCGAAAACTTAAAATTAAATCCCATTATCCAGGAGGGTCCCGAAAACTTAAAAATAAATCCCATTATCCAGGAGGGTCCTGAAAACTTAAAATTAAATCCCATTATCCAGGAGGGTCCTGAAAACTTAAAATTAAATCCCATTATCCAGGAGGGTCCTGAAAACTTAAAATTAAATCCCATTATCCAGGAGGGTCCTGAAAACTTAAAACTAAATCCCATTATCCAGGAGGGTCCTGAAAACTTAAAATTAAATCCCATTATCCAGGAGGGTCCTGAAAACTTAAAACTAAATCCCATTATCCAGGAGGGTCCTGAAAACTTAAAATTAAATCCCATTATCCAGGAGGGTCCTGAAAACTTAAAATTAAAATCCCATTATCCAGGAGGGTCCTGAAAACTTAAAATTAAAATCCCATTATCCAGGAGGGTCCTGAAAACTTAAAATTAAATCCCATTATCCAGGAGGGTCCTGAAAACTTAAAATTAAATCCCATTATCCAGGAGGGTCCTGAAAACTTAAAATTAAATCCCATTATCCAGGAGGGTCCTGAAAACTTAAAATTAAATCCCATTATCCAGGAGGATCCCTGAAAACTTAAAATTAAATCCCATTATCCAGGAGGGTCCTGAAAACTTAAAACTAAATCTCATTATCCAGGAGGTTCCTGAAAACTTAAAATTAACTAAATCCCATTATCCAGGAGGGTCCTGAAAATTCTAAAACTAAATCCCATTATCCAGGAGGGTCCTGAAAACTGAAAATTAAATCCCATTATCCAGGAGGGTCCTGAAAATTCTAAAATTAAATCCCATTATCTAGGAGGGTCCTGAAAACTCTAAAACTAAATCCCATTATCCAAGAGGGTCCTGAAAATTCAAAAATTGAATCCCATTATCCAGGAGGGTCCTGAAAACTTAAAATTAAATCCCATTATCCAGGAGGGTCCCGAAAACTTAAAATTAAATCCCATTATCCAGGAGGGTCCTGAAAACTTAAAATTAAATCCCATTATCCAGGAGGGTCCTGAAAACTTAAAATTAAATCCCATTATCCAGGAGGTTCCTGAAAACTTAAAATTAAATCCCATTATCCAGGAGGGTCCTGAAAACTTAAAATTAAATCCCATTATCCAGGAGGGTCCTGAAAACTTAAAATTAAATCCCATTATCCAGGAGGGTCCTAAAAACTTAAAATTAAATCCCATTATCCAGGAGGGTCCCGAAAACTTAAAACTAAATCCCATTATCCAGGAGGGTCCCGAAAACTTAAAACTAAATCCCATTATCCAGGAGGGTCCTGAAAACTTAAAAGTAAATCCCATTATCCAGGAGGGTCCTGAAAAAACTAAAAACTAAATCCCATTATCCAGGAGGATCCTGAAAACTTAAAACTAAATCCCATTATCCAGGAGGGTCCTGAAAACTAAAAATTAAAATCCCATTATCCAGGAGGGTCCCGAAAACTTAAAACTAAATCCCATTATCCAGGAGGGTCCTAAAAACTTAAAATTAAATCCCATTATCCAGGAGGGTCCCGAAAACTTAAAACTAAATCCCATTATCCAGGAGGGTCCCGAAAACTTAAAACTAAATCCCATTATCCAGGAGGGTCCTGAAAACTTAAAAGTAAATCCCATTATCCAGGAGGGTCCTGAAAACTTAAAATTAAATCCCATTATCCAGGAGGGTCCTGAAAACTTAAAATTAAATCCCATTATCCAGGAGGGTCCCGAAAACTTAAAATTAAATCCCATTATCCAGGAGGATCCTGAAAACTTAAAAATTAAATCCCATTATCCAGGAGGGTCCTGAAAACTTAAAATTAAATCCCATTATCCAGGAGGGTCCTGAAAACTTAAAATTAAATCTCATTATCCAGGAGGGTCCTGAAAACTTAAAATTAAATCCCATTATCCAGGAGGGTCCTGAAAACTTAAAACTAAATCCCATTATCCATTATCCAGAAACTTAAAATTAAATCCCATTATCCAGGAGGGTCCTGAAAACTTAAAACTAAATCCCATTATCCAGGAGTGTCCTGAAAACTTAAAATTAAATCCCATTATCCAGGAGGGTCCTGAAAATTCTAAAATTAAATCCCATTATCTAGGAGGGTCCTGAAAACTTAAAATTAAATCCCATTATCCAGGAGGGTTCTGAAAACTTAAAACTAAATCCCATTATCCAGGAGGGTCCTGAAAACTTAAAATTAAATCCCATTATCCAGGAGGGTCCTGAAAACTTAAAATTAAATCCCATTATCCAGGAGGGTCCTGAAAACTTAAAATTAAATCCCATTATCCAGGAGGGTCCCGAAAACTTAAAATTAAATCCCATTATCCAGGAGGGTCCTGAAAACTTAAAATTAAATCCCATTATCCAAGAGGGTCCTGAACACTTAAAATTAAATCTCATTATCCAGGAGGGTCCTGAAAATTCTAAAATTAAATCCCATTATCCGGGAGGGTCCTGAAAACTTAAAATTAAATCCCATTGTCCAGGGGGGTCCTGAAAACTTAAAATTAAATCCCATTATCCAGGAGGGTCCTGAAAACTTAAAATTAAATCCCTTTATCCAGGAGGGTCCTGAAAACTTAAAATTAAATCCCATTATCCAGGAGGGTCCTGAAAACTAAAAATTAAAATCCCATTATCCAGGAGGGTCCTGAAAACTAAAAATTAAAATCCCATTATCCAGGAGGGTCCTGAAAACTTAAAATTAAAATCCCATTATCCAGGAGGGTCCTGAAAACTAAAAATTAAATCCCATTATCCAGGAGGGTCCTGAAAACTTAAAATTAAATCCCATTATCCAGGAGGGTCCTGAAAATTCTAAAACTAAATCCCATTATCCAGGAGGGTCCTAAAAACTTAAAATTAAATCCCATTATCCAGGAGGGTCCCGAAAACTTAAAACTAAATCCCATTATCCAGGAGGGTCCCGAAAACTTAAAACTAAATCCCATTATCCAGGAGGGTCCTGAAAACTTAAAACTAAATCCCATTATCCAGGAGGGTCCTGAAAACTTAAAATTAAATCCTATTATCCAGGAGGGTCCCGAAAACTTAAAACTAAATCCCATTATCCAGGAGGGTCCCGAAAACTTAAAATTAAATCCCATTATCCAGGAGGGTCCTGAAAACTTAAAATTAAATCCCGTTATCCAGGAGGGTCCTGAAAACTTAAAATTAAATCCCATTATCCAGGAGGGTCCTGAAAACTTAAAACTAAATCTCATTATCCAGGAGGTTCCTGAAAACTTAAAATTAACTAAATCCCATTATCCAGGAGGGTCCTGAAAATTCTAAAACTAAATCCCATTATCCAGGAGGGTCCTGAAAACTGAAAATTAAATCCCATTATCCAGGAGGGTCCTGAAAATTCTAAAATTAAATCCCATTATCTAGGAGGGTCCTGAAAACTTAAAATTAAATCCCATTATCCAGGAGGGTTCTGAAAACTTAAAACTAAATCCCATTATCCAGGAGGGTCCTGAAAACTTAAAATTAAATCCCATTATCCAGGAGGGTCCTGAAAACTTAAAATTAAATCCCATTATCCAGGAGGGTCCTGAAAACTTAAAATTAAATCCCATTATCCAGGAGGGTCCCGAAAACTTAAAATTAAATCCCATTATCCAGGAGGATCCTGAAAACTTAAAACTAAATCCCATTATCCAGGAGGGTCCTGAAAACTTAAAATTAAATCCCATTATCCAGGAGGGTCCTGAAAACTTAAAATTAAATCCCATTATCAGGGAGGGTCCTTAAAACTTAAAACTAAATCCCATTATCCAGGAGGGTCCTGAAAACTTAAAACTAAATCCCATTATCCAGGAGGGTCTTGAAAACTTAAAATTAAATCCCATTATCCAGGAGGGTCCTGAAAATTCTAAAACTAAATCCCATTATCCAGGAGGGTCCTGAAAACTAAAAATTAAAATCCCATTATCCAGGAAGGTCCTGAAAACTAAAAATTAAAATCCCATTATCCAGGAGGGTCCTGAAAACTTAAAATTAAAATCCCATTATCCAGGAGGGTCCCGAAAACTTAAAATTAAAATCCCATTATCTAGGAGGGTCCTAAAAACTTAAAATTAAAATCCCATTATCCAGGAGGGTCCTGAAAACTTAAAATTAAAATCTCATTATCCAGGAGGGTCCTGAAAATTCTAAAATTAAATCCCATTATCCAGGAGGGTCCTGAAAACTAAAAACTAAATCCCATTATCCAGGAGGGTCCTGAAAACTTAAAACTAAATCCCATTATCCAGGAGGGTCCTGAAAACTTAAAATTAAAATCTCATTATCCAGGAGGGTCCTGAAAACTAAAAATTAAAATCCCATTATCCAGGAGGGTCCTGAAAACTTAAAACTAAATCCCATTATCCAGGAGGGTCCCGAAAATTCTAAAATTAAATCCCATTATCCAGGAGGGTCCCTGAAAACTTAAAATTAAATCCCATTATCCAGGAGGGTCCTGAAAACTTAAAATTAAATCCCATTATCCAGGAGGGTCCCGAAAACTTAAAATTAAATCCCATTATCCAGGAGGGTCCTGAAAACTTAAAATTAAATCCCATTATCCAGGAGGGTCCCGAAAACTTAAAATTAAATCCCATTATCCAGGAGGGTCCTGAAAACTTAAAACTAAATCCCATTATCCAGGAGGGTCCTGAAAACTTAAAACTAAATCCCATTATCCAGGAGGGTCTTGAAAACTTAAAATTAAATCCCATTATCCAGGAGGGTCCCGAAAATTCTAAAACTAAATCCCATTATCCAGGAGGGTCCTGAAAACTAAAAATTAAAATCCCATTATCCAGGAAGGTCCCTGAAAACTAAAAATTAAAATCCCATTATCCAGGAGGGTCCTGAAAACTTAAAATTAAATCCCATTATCCAGGAGGGTCCCGAAAACTTAAAATTTAATCCCATTATCCAGGAGGGTCCTGAAAACTAAAAATTAAAATCCCATTATCCAGGAGGGTCCTGAAAACTTAAAACTAAATCCCATTATCCAGGAGGGTCCTGAAAACTTAAAACTAAATCCCATTATCCAGGAGGGTCCTGAAAACTTAAAATTAAAATCCCATTATCCAGGAGAGTCCTGAAAACTTAAAACTAAATCACATTATCCAGGAGGGTCCTGGAAACTTAAAACTAAATCCCATTATCCAGGAGGGTCCTGAAAACTTAAAATTAAAATCCCATTATCCAGGAGGGTCCCGAAAACTAAAAATTAAAATCCCATTATCCAGGAGGGTCCTGAAAACTTAAAACTAAATCCCATTATCCAGGAGGGTCCTGAAAACTTAAAATTAAATCCCATTATCCAGGAGGGTCCTCAAAACTTAAAATTAAAATCCCATTATCCAGGAGGGTCCTGAAAACTTAAAACTAAATCCCATTATCCAGGAGGGTCCTGAAAACTTAAAATTAAAATCCCATTATCCAGGAGGGTCCTGAAAACTAAAAATTAAAATCCCATTATCCAGGAGGGTCCTGAAAACTTAAAACTAAATCCCATTATCCAGGAGGGTCCTGAAAACTTAAAATTAAATCCCATTATCCAGGAGGGTCCTGAAAACTTAAAATTAAATCCCATTATCCAGGAGGGTCCTGAAAATTCTAAAACTAAATCCCATTATCCAGGAGGGTCCCTGAAAACTTAAAATTAAATCCCATTATCCAGGAGGGTCCTGAAAACTAAAAACTAAATCCCATTATCCAGGAGGGTCCTGAAAACTTAAAACTAAATCCCATTATCCAGGAGGGTCCTGAAAACTTAAAATTAAATCCCATTATCCAGGAGGGTCCTGAAAACTTAAAATTAAATCCCATTATCCAAGAGGGTCCTGAAAATTCTAAAACTAAATCCCATTATCCAGGAGGGTCCTGAAAATTCTAAAACTAAATCCCATTATCCAGGAGGGTCCTTGAAAACTTAAAACTAAATCACATTATCCAGGAGGGTCCTGAAAACTTAAAATTAAAATCCCATTATCCAGGAGGGTCCTGAAAACTAAAAATTAAAATCCCATGAGCCACGCTCCCATCTTGGATGATTCTAAATTTAATTTTGCTCCATGAACAATGCTTTTCCCATAGGAGGTACCTGTGGACTTAAAAAAATTTCTTGCCCCTGCTTCAGACAAATAAAATCTTGTTAGTTTGAAAATGTGGTGGTTAGTTTGTGGCATTTTTCCTGAGCATCTGCTTCCACCACTGCCATGTTTCATCTTGATTAGCTTCTTCAGGCTAGCAAGGAGTTGTTTGACCTTTTGATTGGAATTAGACCACAAAACCTCTTACACTCACTTGTTGCATCGTATTTCCACTCTGAAAGCTTCTGAGTCCTTGCATTTTATCAAAATTCAAGATTCAATTGATTCCCTGAACCCTGGTTATCACCATACTCTTGTTCTAAAATGTCAATTGTGATGCGCCTGGCCGAACTCCGCTTTGTGCAATTGGAAAGCTGGTGGCAAATTTTAAAGTCATTCCTCGCTTGTTCAGACCAAACAGACTCAAGACGGGACTCAAACAAAATGAGAGGAACAAAATAAGGGACAAGGGAAAGAGATGATACTTAACAAGAAACTTACGAAGTAGAAACTTATTAGATGTGGATACCAACTCTAATGACCATGACATGCACCTTTGGATCGAGTGGCCTAATCTCTCAAGCAAGCCTAATATTCAACCCTTGTTGTACCTCTTCACCGTGAAACTGGGCTTCAGCGCTTCAATTGTCCCATTTGATCCACAATCCTCAGTTGACTTGTAGTACCCTGAAGGGTTTTCACCATCAAGCCTCTCTCATTTTGCTCTTTTTCTCAACTCACCATCGCCTTACGGTGCCCCTGAGGGTTTTCACCGATAAGACTCTCTCATTTTATCATTTTCTCTCGTTGTTCTGAGAACGAAGGTATTACCCATGATGCAGGGAGATCATACTTTCACCAACACTTGATATGGCATCTTCAATGATTGGTCGGAAGGTCTTCCTTTGGACCGCAATGTAGGCTTTTGGACTGGGTTAGAAAGAAAGGGTAGCATGAAGGCTCAAAATAATTCAAGATGAAAGGGTTCAAAATTACAACTTTTGGAATCAGGGTATTTTGGAAAAATTAAAACTTCTGCCCCAGTTTCATGAAGTTTGGGGAATTTTTTTTGGATTTTTTCTTTGATGGGATTTCTTAGAAAATCTGCCCCAGTATTGATTTCGGGGGATTATGAAATACTTTATTTGGTATGACCGAACCGTAAGGCTGCCTACGTATCTTGTGGTAACAAGAATCAGGTCGAACGTAGTTCAAAAGACTACTTTTAGTTACTATTTCTTTCTCTCTTTTTTTCTTCTTTTTTTCTTTTTTTTTCATTTTTTTTCTTTTTCTCATTTTTTTTCTTTTTCTCTTTTTCTTTTTTTTGTTTCTTCTTCTTTTTCTCATTTGTTTTTCTTCTTTTTATTTTCTAGGTCCTGACTCTATTTCCGATTCCAAAAGAGGGGTACGAAACAAAAATTAGGGCTCAAAATGGGTAGCAAAGGATAAAAGTGTTTGGGTAGCAGAATAAAAAGCCTTCGTCATACCAAACTTTGAGAATGCCAAGTACAAGTGTGCAATTGAAGATAAACAAACAAATCACACATAGTATCTATTGATGATATCAACACAAACAAAAAGTCCCAATGGGCAATACCTTTGTCCCAATGAATGATCCTTGCCAATTCAGAGCAAACTTGATTCAACCTTACCTTGATGTGGAAGAATGTATTTCAACACTGACTGATTTACCTCAAACTGCTTGAGAAACATTTCCTTGTTGTATGCTCTTATCAACCTCTTGATTTCCAGACTTACTGCCTCAGTTTCACTCAATCCAAACTTTAGTTTATCTCAGAATGCGCGAATCTTTACTTGTTTCATCAAATGCCTCTTTTGTCATGTTCAAAACTGTGCCATTCCTTCATGATCAGACTAGCTTTCAAGATCAGGCTGAGAATTATGTGTGCATGTCATGTCACTTGAGTTAGGATGAATGGAACTATAAGAGAAAAAGTAACCTTAACAAAAACTGACCAAAACTAATAGAAAATATGAGATTGCACTTGATAGATGGTGAATAGGGTTTGGACAAAGCAAGCAAAACAGACATGGGTTGCAACCCTAGAAAAATCCTAAAGATCATTAGACAAGTTACTACAACTAAACATACTAGACAAAATGAGAAAAAGAAGAGTTTGAGCCACAAGATAATATCCGGAGTACAACCCTGAAATAACCCGGATAAGCAGAAATGACAATAAAATAAACCACCAAAACTCCTCACTGGCCAACCAAGAAAGGAGTGTCTTTCCAATTACCAAGCTCAAAATATTAGCCACTAGATTGCACATCAAAATTACCGGGACCTTCACCAATTTCAATATCATTAACTTCAGTCAGCAACTTCCCCATAGGACTTTCATATTCCATGTCACCATGCATCTTTCCCACAAAGCTTATATCATCATGTGCGGGTAAAGGATTTTGTGCAATGTCTTGGGTGTCACTGTCCTGGACCACAATCATCCCTTCTTGAATCATTCTTTCTATCTCCCTTTTCAAAGCACGACAATCTTCAATGCTATGCCCTTGGACATTGGAGTGGTACATGCACCGCACAGTAAGATCAAAACCTTTTGCATATGGGTCTGGAGTATAGCCGAGGAGCGGCTCAATCAGGCCAGACTGTTTTAACCTTTCAAACAAGCTTGTGTAGGATTCTCTGATTGGAGTGAAAGACCTTTCTCTTTGCTGCTGCCTTCTCACTTTGTATTCCGTCCTTGGTTGGAACCTCTTTTGGGTAGGGGTTTGATATGCTTGTACAAGTGGGCAAGACATCTGTGGAGGCGGTGCAAGCCGTTGCAGATTTTGTGAGCATGGAGCATTTGGTGGTGTATTGTGGACAGAGTACTGCGAAAATGAGGTATACCTTTGGGGATTCTGTGGAGGAAAACAACATTGGGGAGGATTATTTGGAGTATGAGGATATTTATGGGGTTGGTATTGAGGCTGAAAGCATTTAGCAGGAATTCTCACTGGATCATGTCGTTGGCGGAGCTCAACAACATCATTCCTATCAATCAGAGGACTGATCTCAGCGATTTGTTTGTTCCATCTGAACCAAAACTCCTTAAAACTTTCCTTGGGTCTCTTTCCTTGGGCATTGAGAGCTTTGAACGCAGTCTCGCTAGAGGATCGAGGAAGAGTAGCTGATGGAGGAGCTACAAAAATAGGAGCAGATGTCGGAGCAGGGTATGAGGTTGTTTTGACTGGCGGAGCATGGAAAGTTTGGGAGGAAACGCCAGGGTAATTATGGTAAGGGGTGAAGCCTGGTGCGTGTCGTGGGGAAAGATCCATGGTAGTAGGAAATGAAGGTGGATGATGTCCCTTAATCCAGGCTTGATACATCTCCGCCATCTGTTGTTTCAACCTTTGGACCTCATCTTTCAATTCAGACTCCGACATCTCAGCCTCCCTCGACTGGTCAACAACTTTTGTGTCCAAGTCTTTGCCAGCCATGACTTCCTTGCTTTTTGACATTGTGTTGTATGGATGAAATGCCAAAGTACCACAAACTAACCACCCTCTGTTATGCCAACAATGAAAGTAACAAAGAGGAGCAAAACAAAGCCAACATATTAGCGTTAGAGCATTTATCAGACAAAAATATCATATTGCGTCCAATGCCCCCTAGTCACAGTTAATGGTTCTAGAATGGCTTCGAGTGTACGAAGGTCATTTGGCATCATCCCAATTTTGTTCATTTCAACCTTCTCTTTTTTTCATTTCTAGCACTTCTTCGCTTTCCCGTTTTCCTTCCCCTCCTTTTCTTTTAATTTGTCACTCTTTTCTTTCCTTTCATTTCTCACATCCACAATTCATTCTCTTTTTTTCTTTTTCTTTTTTCTCTCTCTCTTTTTTTTTTTTAATTTTTTTAAAAAAAATGACTCGATCGAACCCTATGTAGGTTGCCTACGTATCATGCCCCTCATGAATCAGATCAAGCGTAGTTCTTGAAAAGTAATGGATAAAATAAACTAAGAAACAAAAATCTTTTTTTTTTTTGGATTTTTTCATTTATAATTTTTTTTGGTTTTTCAAATACAAAACAGGAAGTACTATAGCAAAAGACTCGATAATCTTAATTAGACTTACAGACTCGATACGACTGTACAAGACTAAAAATTAAAAGACAATCATAAAATAGACTAAAAAAATTAAAAAGTTTCTTCAAGCAGCTCGTGCATGCAATGGTCTTTGACTAGAATGGTCCTGGATATATCATGCTCAAACTCTAGCAAATCACTCCATACCTGGATGGAAAAAATAAGATCAAGTGAATCAGTGGCTCGAGACATTAAGCGATACCACGACACCTTCTATTGGACACATGCAAGACACGATTGAGCTATTTTTGAAAATTAACCTCTCTGGCCAATGATGGCTATTAGTGCAAACTCAACAAAGGTGACTACTCTTATATGAAAATGCCTTACTAATGCTTATATGGACTTAACATTCAATGATCATGGCCCAAAAATTGATTTAAAGAAATAACTCATTTTGCAAAAGTGGCCGATATGGCCAAAAGTGGCTAAAGATGCAAATTCAAAAAGGACGGACCCTAAAAAAATATGACTCCTAGTTGTAGACTCAAAATCCTAATATATGAATAATTGAACCACTTTTGCAAAAATAACCCCATTTTGCAAGAATGACCGATGTGGCCAAAAGTGGCTAAACATGCAAACTCGAAAAGGAAAGACCTTAAACTGATACGATATCTAATTGTGGACTCAAAATCCTAAGATATAGGTTTATTGAACCACTTTTGCAAAAATTGCCTCATTTCGCAAGAATGACCGATGTGGTCAAAAGTGGCTAGACATGCAAGATTTGGCTAAGACCCCGCAAAGCCAAAAACCTAGGACTTACTAGGATGACCGGACCCTATATGGGTTGCCTACGTATCTCACCCCGAGAGACGAGGATCAGGTTCGCGTAGTTCGGGAAGATGCAATTAATTTGTAAAAAGCTATATTTTATCTTTTTGAAAAAAAGATGGAAAAATGTAAAATCTTTTTGGATTTTGTTTTTCATTTTCAATTTTTTTGAATTTTTGAAAAATAATGGAAAAGTGTAAAATCTTTTTGAATTTTCTTTTTCTTCTTTTTTTTTGATTTTTCTTGAAAAAGTTGTGAAAGAAAAATGCATCATGACCCTATTTTCTTCATTTTTTCACCCTTCTTTCCCGAACATCGGTCCGCCAAATAATCTTTTTACCCTCAAAGATGCGACATTTAGCACATAAGATGATTACATGTCATTTTGGGCCACGGGCCCATTTTGACCAAATTTGGACAGGTTTCCTACAAAGGGACACGGTACCTGGGACCGAACCCTGCTAGGTCTAAATGACATGATGCAAATAAAAATGACCTAAAGGCTGACCTACGGTTGGGGTTCACTAGACAAGGCAATTCGGGGAGCGTATGGTCGATGGTGGCTGCTCAAGCTTTCCACCCACTCCATACGTCCGACGGCCCCCTCCTAAATTAAGGGTGACTCAACAAAGATTTCGTGCACGCGACGCGTGCTCCGAGACTTGTTTCAGAAAGAATTGACCGGGTAATGCATATGATGACAATTATAAAGCAGTAAACACATAAAGCAAAAACTGTAAACAAATAAGCAACAAGCAAATAACAAATATAAAAAACATAATAAAAATCAAATAAAGCTAATGAAAAAGCACAAAAACCTCAATCAAATATTCTAAAAGCCAACAAAATCAAGTACTAGCTCGAACCCGCAAGTCCCCAGCAGAGTCGCCAGAGATGTCACACCCCTTTTTTACCAAAACCTTCCTACTAAACCCTCCTTAAATAAATAAAAAGAATTTTAGTAAAAAAGCTTGAAAAGGGTTTTTCAATTTAGAAAGTGACAAAAATGTGTGTTTAAAAGGAATTAACTCAGAGTCGCCACCTGACATTGATTTCGGTGTGCCAGGCCACCGTTTTTTTAAATGATTTTCCTTTAAAACACTTTAGACTTCAAAACTAAGTCTGCACCAGAGATTCGGGTAAGGGGTTCATTTGACTCGAGGAGAAGGTGTTAGGCATTCCCCAAGTCCCGTGAAGGTCACGGTTGCGTACTCGATCAAGTTGGCTCTCAAAACATTCAAATTGAGGTAAAACACATAGAAAAATAGAATAAACACACAAGAGGTTCGAGGTCATCCCCACCTAAATTAAGAAAATGAAAAGAAAAATCCTAAGCTATTAAGTACTTTTCCACCATGCTCGTCAATGCCTCCAAAATATTTACATACTTCTTCGGGGCATACCCCGGATAATAATATATACAAACCTCACGAGGCATTCCTCGAGTAAATTCAACTACGGGAGTGACCTCTCGCCTCGATATTAAAAAAATCCTAAGGCTTGCCTACCCCAGTGTGGTCGGCTTAAAGCATGCTCCTAGCAATAAGATTCATGAGAGTAAGAATAAAAGAGCAACAAAGTTATCTAAACCCAATTTCTTCACGTTTTGGAAACTAACCGCCGCAACATGAAACAACTATAATTCTACTCAATCTACTTAATTATGTCAATTTGAGTATTTATCATCAAAATGGTATTATGAAACCTTAAACAATTACCTTCTAATGAAGTGGTGGAACATGGAATCAAAATCCATTTTTTACTATCAAAAACCCATCCACGACATGCTCAAACTAAACAACAACCAAAAACATGAACCATTGACATAAGCAGATATGGCCAAGACATTTCAAAAGCGAAACAAAATACAACCATTAACATAACTCATATGATCAACCAAACAAACCAAAGATTGATTAACGAGAACATTAAGCGAGAGAAAAATAAAGGAAAGGGAGATATAAATCTGAAATTCAATTGTGAGGAAGCATTGAACTCAAAAATGCAACGACCATAGATGAACCCCGGATCGGCACGAACTCGAATCAGACTCGACAGAACTCGAACTCGAACGGCATCAGAAACCAACCAAACGGCACCTCAATGCACAACTGAAACAGAGCCTCCCTAGACAACGACCATCGACAACCTAAAAGCTTGACCGAAAGCTCAAACTGAACCACAAAGACAGACTTAAACGACTGATTTCTGATCATTTAAGACGCGAGATATGGAACTGATTCATATCAGAGTTTCATGGTTCTATTTTTGAACTGAATCTCATCACAGTTGTTTTCTTTGGATTTGTTCTTTTTCATTTTGTCTTTTGTTTGATTGGTGGCTTTCCAGACCATTTTACGGAGGATTCAATCAGTTTTCATGGCTGTTGTAGCGTGAGAAGGTTGCTTATGGTTGGGATCGAACAAGAAGCAGGGTGTCGTTTGGGGTGGCGGCTGGCTTCTCTTGGTTTTCAGCTATGTTTTTGCTAAAGAAGAAGAGAGCTCCTGGATGGGGTAGGCGGCTGTGTGTGTGAGATCGTAGGGATGAAGGATATGGGGTGTTTTGTGGCTGGCTTGAAGATGAGGCAGCGGTGGCTTGGCTTAGAGGTCTGGCGGCGGCGGCTTCTGTTGCCTGGAGGAGAGCAGGTCGGCGGCCACAGGGGTCTTGGCGGGTGGCTGGTTTCTCTTCTTCAGCTAGGGTTTTTTGTTGATCAATGTGTAGAAGATGACTTGGGTTATGGGGGAATGGGGCTAGGCGGCTGGGGTATTTCAGCTAGGGGTTTTTCATTGTTTTGGGTTGATGAAGAAGGAGAGGTTCTCCTTGGGCGCTGGGGGTAGGCGGCAGGGTAGTTTTTCTGCTTTTTTTGTGTGTATGTTATGTGGGAGAGGAGATGGGGTGGGCGGCTGGGGCATGTCTTCAGCTATAGGGTTTGTTTTTGTTTTATGTTTAAAGGTTATGAAGGAGATGATCAATAGTGGGGGAAAGGGGGTAGGCGGCTGGGTAGTTTTTTCTAGGTTAGTGTAGTGTAGTATTGTTATGTTATTATTGTAGAAGGTGTGAAGGGTTAGGGTTTTAGTCTTGATAATTGGGCTTTTGGGATAGTGGGCTAAGGAAAATTTAAAAATTAGCCTAATTTGGATAAGAAAAGCTTAACAAGTTGTAAAATCAAATAACGTTACTACCCAAAACACTAATATTCTTGAAAATAAAATCTAACTATTTTTGTATTTTGAATTTTATGATAAAAATAATATAAAAGAGTTAAAATTAGTGTAAATAGATATATAAGACCTAAATTAAATATTCTACGCTAAAACGGGTAAAATTTCGGGGATGGTCAAAAATTACGTGTCTACACCTACAGTAGTACTCTGATCACCAGTCCATACCTATATTGTTAAGGTCCCACACTGACTAAATCCCCTCTCGTACCACAACGGTGTACAACTATCTCCCTATACATGTGTCCATAGAGCATAAGTATCTAATAAGTATAATGCTGCAGCGTGCAGCCCGATCCAATATATATACTGTTGCGGCGTGCAGCCCGATCCAATATATATACTGATGCGGCGTGCAGCCCGATCCAATATGTATACTGCTGCGGCGTGCAGCCCGATCCAATATGTATATAGGTATACTGCTGCGGCGTGCAGCCCGATCCAATATATATATATATATATATATATATATATATATATATATAACGGGTCCTCGACCCTGTCTCAATTAGTATGGGATTGGCCTTTCGGCTCACTCAGCTAAATTAGGGGGCTTCCACCCTAAGTAATTCATCTCTCACAGTACACAGCTAGTACTGGCTCTTAACAGGCTATTTAGCTAGTTTCACGGCTGAGTATAAGTTCCAACACGATATAAGGGTCACCTAGCTCTACGGATCCCCTAGTGATCTACAGATCGGCACAAGGCCCCAAAAATGGATTTTAGCCCCATTTAAACAGTTATAATCTCAGCAATAGTCATAAAACACAATCTACTATAAGCCGGGAAGGACCAAGTCCAAGTCCCCAATCACAATGTCACCACGCCAATCACAAGACGCGTATCTCATCTCAACATAGCACTGTGAAGTGCTAGTACGGGGTTTCAAACCCTCAGTACATTGTTTACTACTACCACTCACCTCGAACCGGTAGAAGCCTCGATCCGCCTTGCGCTTGCCTCGCAAATCAATCTCCTCGGTTGCTAAATCTGCTAAAAATCAATGATAACACATCAATACATGCAATGACACACAATCCACATGAAGTAACTCCCAATTGCACCAAAACCCACTAAGCTGTCAAAACCCGTCTATCGGTGCGCTTCTCAAAAACTTATAAAAGTTACATATTCGGAACCCTCGTCTCAATACGTGTCTATGCATATAAAGGTTTCCCAAAATTGGACTCCGATTGCCCACTCAAATTGACAATTTACCAAAACCCTAGCTTAGGCTAAATTTCCTCACAATTTGATCTGATTCCAGTGAAATAAAGGAGGATTTCAAGATAAAAACGCGTATAAGAATCATAAAACTCACCTCCGATGATAACCCGATGATCTCCCGAAATTTCCTCGTCCAAATCGCCCAATTCCCCTCTCTAAACCGAGACCAAATATTTTTCACAACTTTTGAAATTAACCCTTTTGTTATTTTTATCACAGGCGCGATTTCCGCTCCTGCGGTTCCTCACTCGCTCCTGCGGTTCCTCACTCGCTCCTGCGAGTCCGCTTCTGCGGACAATTGTCCGCTTCTGCGGTTCCATACCCAGCTGCTCAGTTCCGCTTCAGCGGTCCAAGTCTCGCACCCGCGAGACCGCATAAGCGTACTGGGCTCCGCTTCTGCTAAGTTCCCCGGCCAGGCCATCCTCCGCTCCTGCGATCCTAGGCTCGCTTCTACGAGCCCGCCCCTGCGCATTCCTGGGCCGCTTCTGCAGAACTACCCAAGCCGGCCCAAACTCGCTTCTGCGAGAGGAATTCCGCCCCCACGCTTCCGCTTCTGCGGTCCCCCACCCGCATAAGCGAAAATATCAGAAGCCTAAAAATTCAGACTTGCATAAATATTTTATTTGAACCCACTTGACAATTACTATTGTACGACTAAAGTTATGTATCTCTAAGATTGAACCCGCTTGCATAAAATCATACGCCCGTCACTGATACTACTACACATCAAAATCTAACAATACAACAACAAGATGTAGTAATATCTAATAAGATTTACATTCTACCCACCTAAATATAAAACAAACATATACAGAAGCCAGAAGGAAACAATTCACAATAATTAATCTTCTTCTTGATGGCCACCTAAATCTCCTATATTTCTCTCAAAACCTGCTTCACTTTCTGACCCCTTTTCACCTTCCATATAACGAACCTTTTTCCTCAATTCCTCCAACTGTTTCTCCATTGTATACATTTTTTCCTTCAAAATCTACTGCCAAATGATTAAAGAAAAAAATGAGATAGAGCATGTATGAATAAAAATAAAAAGTAGCAAAACGAATAAATAAAGACAAGGACAATGTCATGCAGTAAAGTACATCACAAGTCATATAAAAAATAAATAAATATAATTGACGCATGAGTTCCCACAATAGAAGATACCAATATTAAGACAAGGGCAATGTTATCCGAAGAAGCTTATTTAGAAAATCATAGTCACATATCTTTAACAAAAATAACAGAATTTCAGTCCTCGTATTCGAAAATTCAGTTTTTAATGACATGGTTATCTGAAGTCTGCTTCACTTGTGCTCTCCATGAATCTCAGGAAAAGCAGAACATATAAAAAAATTATACTCACAGAGAAAATAACAGATCTATTCGAAAGCTACAAGAGAAAATAGTTTCATGCCAGTTAAACAATTAGATAATCCGAAAGAAAAGTTACATGTAATAGTCCTTCGGCAAGGCGTTAAGCTTCACCACCCATTTGTAACAAAATAAACATATTATGTACACATTTGCAAGGATAGGGAATACTAAGATCTTTACAACATAAACATGTAACTAGTGAGATGCATGTCAGATAAAGGTAAGAATAGAAAAGGTAAATTTTCTACAAAAAAGAAGGAACATAAGAGAGCAAGTGATATCAGAAGATTCAAAACTCATCCAATTGCTTGCCTATTGAGGAATAAAAATCAACTTTCTAAAGTTCTCTCTATGTTTGTTTCAGACGGAAGCGCTGTGGTAGATATGGGTTGGCTATGGAGCTTCATTACTCGTTCTTTACTCAGCAAACCAAAGCAGATATTACGCCATTTCCTATAGAAAAACAACTGAAAGAAAAAAACATAGGATTCGAATTTATAGACAATGTATCAATAGTGAATAACTAAAATTGCATTAGTTGTCATAGACTTCTCTAATCACTTGTAAGTACTTCATCAAATATAATTCTTGTATCATTTTGAAGAGGAAATTCAGATAAAAATGATTTTTTCTTGTTTATAAAATTAGACGGTAGAAGCAACACATTAACTGATTATACATTCTCACTCATCTCCTAAAAACCCCAAAATTTATTTACTGTAGTAAATACCAACAAAAAGGCAGAAAGAAGCAGTTTAGAAATGCCATTGTTTCCCAACTCTTGAAGGTGTCTTCCTCTATTACTGAATATGCTTAGTCAAACCACTCAATATTTATAGGAAATTTCTAGTGATACTACTTGTGCTTGATTTTTGGACGAGAAATGAAGTGAACTTGACCAACAAAGCCGGAATGTATTAGTAAAGGATTCCTCTATCGAAAGAGCTACATGTCTCAATCTATAGATCCAGTCATAGCCTCAAATGAGTTGGTCACGCAACTTAACATTAAGATTCTTGCAAATTTTGTGCTTTTTCTGTTGCGGAATATTTCCAAGGAAGCATATATTGTCTTTTGCTATTGCAATCATTTTTTCAAGACCCCATCACATTGAACCAAAATTATCAAACATATTGCTACTATTGCATCAACTAAGGTGGCCTCCAACTGGTTGTAGTGTGCCATGTAGATAAATTAGCTACGGCAAATATTCATAACAATGAGACTGTAAATTGCAGATGAAAGTGAATCATGAATTATACATTGCACACTATAAATGATTCAATTATTGTTGTCATCCTTTTCATCCTCATCGTTTTTTGACTACGCATATTCACCATGGCAACTTCGCGTGTTACCTCGCATAATCATTTTTCTCTGAAATGAAACCTATATAAATAATCGAAATATTGTATTTGTAACAACTAAAATAAGGAGACTGATATGATCAAATAGAAATTATAGCTCCTTCACTTTAATTGGTATTCTGTAGCTGTCGGATAGAACATGTTACTTAAAGTGATGAACTTACATACGAATGAAATGGAACATATAGAGGTAAGCAAAGAAATTTAAATCATATATTCACAAAAAAGGGGATAAGATTCACAATTATTCTTCTAGATCTTATCATGCATCTTGTATTTTCCAGGTGGAAAAAAAATTTTCTCATAAGAAGGGTACACCGATGAATGCCTCTTGGCTTCGACCTTGCCACCTTTTGTCAAAGTTTATACTAAAACAAAATTGACATCAAATATGACATTTGTAGAATTAGTTGAAATTAATTTGACCAAAATATCAAAGCTTTTTCACAGTTGAAACCATAGTTAAATCTTAAGTGTGTTTTGTCAACAACAACAACAACCTGGTGGGATGTGGGGTCTGGGAAGGGTAGGATGTAAGCATAAACTTTAATTCTACCAGGATCTTGAACATGATAATCTTACATATAATCGTCATAGAAAACATACCCGAATCGTGAGCCATCATCTTTAAGCGGAAGCGTTAATCGGTAATTGGTTTCTCGCCCCTTGCCCTAGCTTTCGTTACGGCCGACTTTAGGGATGGAAGAGAGGAAAAAGCAATAACCCTAATGGGTGGGGAGAGGACCAATTTATAGAGATTTTCATTTAATCTGGTACGTCCATCAAGTAACCAATCGGACGGATGGGATTTATTCATTAATTAAATATTAATTATGGGCCTAATTTTATTGGGCCACATAACGTATGAAAATAACTTACATTCTCCCACTTGGCCCAATAATCACATAATATTAATATTTAATATAGGAACATTAGTTGCGCATAAACAAATCTCGTCTATAATGTCCATCATAAATACCATAATACGATAAACTAGTAAATGTGAGTTATGGCGGTTATACATAATTTGTCTACATACTCCCTTCCATATACTACAACATTAGTAATTTACCGTATCAGGTTCATAAGCTATAAAACTTTTATGGTCCACAATAATGTCTCCTTGAGACTTATCCTGTAATATCTCAAAACAATAATGTGCACACCATTATAAGAAACAGGAAATCACTAATGTATATCAGAAACATATAAATGAGCTCAAAGTGTCAAAACATCATAAATACATCAATCATAAAAACAGTCAAGACCCATTCTATGTACATGTTCTTTAAATATCTTTGGTTGTAAACCTTTCGTTAACAGATCTGCAATCATGAGATCTGTTCTAATATGCTCAAGTGACACTCTTTGTTTTTGAACTTCCTCCTTGACGGTAAAGTACTTTAATTCCATATGTTTGGCACCTTTGGAGTACTTATCGTTCTTGGAGAAGAATACTGCTGCAGAATTATCACAATAAATTTTCAGCGGCTTGGTAATGGTGTCGACAACCCCAAGTCCTGAAATAAAGTTTCGCAGCCATAATGTATGAATTGTGGCCTCAAAACATGCCAAAAAGTTTGCTTCCATCGTGGATGTAGCAATGACAGATCGTTTGGTACTCTTCCACGATATTGCTCCTTCAGCTAATTGGAACAAATAACCAAACGTGGATTTTCTAGTGTCAATACATCCAGCGAAATCTGAATCCGAGTATCCAACAACTTCCAAATGCTTGGATCTCCTATACATGAGCATGTAATCCTTCGTTCCTTTCAGGTACCTCAAAACTTTCTTTGCAGCTTTCCAGTGATCAATTCTTGGGTTACTCTGATATCTTTCTAACATTCCGACCGCAAAGCTAATATCCGGTCTTGTGCAAGTCTGAGCATACATCAGACTACCAACAATAGAAGAGTAAGGAATTGATTCCATTTCTTTTCGCTCTACATCATTCTTAGGACATTGCATAAGACTAAATTTGTCCCCTTTTTGAATTGGAACAATTCCTGCTGAACAATTGTTCATGTTAAATCTCTCAAGAATTCTTTCGATATAGCCTTCTGAGACAATCCCAATAATCCTTGTGATCTATCACGGAATATTTCTATTCCTATCACATAGGATGCCTCACCCATATCTTTCATTTCAAAATTCTTAGAGAGAAAATCTTTAGTCTCACGCAATACACCTAAGTCATTAGCAGCAAGTAGAATATCATCAACATATAGGACTAAAAATATAAACTTGCTCCCACTGATATTTTGGTATATACACCGATCAACGGTATTTTCCACAAATCCAAAAGATGTTATGGTATCATTGAACTTTATATACCATTGTCGTGAGGCTTGTTTAAGTCCATATATTGACTTCTTCAGTTTACACACCATTTGACCTTTCCCTTTAGTTTCGAAACCCTCTGGTTGGTACATATACACTTCCTCCTCGAGATCTCCATTAAGAAAGGCAGTTTTCACATCCATTTGGTGTAACTCTAAATCATAATGAGCCACCAAAGCCATAATAATTCTTAATGAGTCTTTCTTTGAGACCGGTGAAAAGGTCTCTTTATAATCAATGCCTCCTTTCTGAGTATAACCCTTGGCAACAAGTCTGGCTTTGTATCTTTCAATATTGCCATTTGAATCGCGTTTGGTCTTAAAGACCCATCTACACCCGATTCTTTTAGAACTTTCAGGCAATTCAACGAGATCCCGGACTTTATTGTATTCCATGGATTTTAACTCTTCCTTCATGGCATCAATCCATTTGTCAGACCCATTACTTTCTATGGCTTGTGAAAATGAAACCGGATCCTTATTAAGACCAATATCAAAATCCGACTCTTGCAAATAAACCACGTAATCATCCGAAATAGCCGATTTTCTAACTCTTTGAGATTTTCTTAATGGCATTTCTTGTGGTTCATTCGTGTCAGATATTTGTGAGTTAGTTTCTTCATGAAGTGTCTCATCCAAATGTTGCTCGGCGTTGTCAAAGTGTTCTTCAACAACTGGAACAATATTTGGTATTTGTGTGGAAGTAGGCATATTTCTGGGTAATAGAATATTGACCCTTACCTCTTTAATTTCCACACTTTGCTTTTCAACACTCCCACTAACTTCACCATTCTCAATGAATCTTGCATTACCGGTTTCAACAATTCTTGAACTATGGTTTGGACAATAAAACACATACCCTTTAGATTTCTCTGGGTAACCAATAAAGTAACCACTTACTGTTCGAGAATCTAATTTTTTTTCTTGTGGATTATAAACTCTAGCTTCCGCCGGGCAACCCCAAACATGCAGATGCCTTAAACTAGGTTTCCTTCCTGTCCACAGTTCAAAAGGGGTCTTTGGAACTGCCTTACTAGGAACCCTGTTTAATAAATATACAGTGGTTTTAAGAGCATACATCCACAATGATTTGGGTAACGAGGAATTACTTATCATGCTCCTAACCATGTCCATAAGTGTTCGATTACGCCTTTCTGCAACACCATTTTGTTGAGGTGTTCCTGGCATAGTATATTGTGCACATATGCCACGTTCCTCGAGGAACTTTGCAAATGGACCTGGACATTGTCCTGACTCATTATATTTTCCATAATATTCACCACCTCTATCTGACCTAATAATTTTCACTTTTCTATCTAATTGCCTTTCAACCTCATTAACAAACACCTTGAGATCATCTGCTGCTTGAGATTTTTCTTTCAGCAAATAGATGTATCCATAACGTGAAAAATCATCGATAAAGGTGATAAAATATTTTTCTCCACCAAAAGATGGAACATCAAAGGGTCCACAAATATCAGTGTGTATAATTTCAAGAAGCTGGGTGCTTCTTGTGGCACCTTTCTTACTATGCTTGGTTTGCTTTCCCTTAATGCAATCCAAACATATAGTAAGATCGGTAAAATTTAGATTCGGAAGAATCTCATTCTTTACTAATCTCTCTAACCTTTCTTTGGATATATGACCCAAACGTCTGTGCCACAAGTAAGCAGTACTTTCATCTAGTGAACTACGTTTAATTCCAACATTATGTTGAACATTAAGAAGGGATTCAGAAAAACCAATATCGAGTTTCAATTTATATAAACCATCACTAAGAAAACCAGAACCATAAAAAATAGCATTTTTATATAAATTGAAACATCCATTTCCAAACTTAAAATCAAATCCAGAAACATCAAGTCTTGAAAGAGAAATCAAATTCCTAGAAACTGAAGGTACATAAAGAGTCTGTAATAGATCAAAGTGACGTCCAGTCTCCATGATCAAACGATAAGTCCCTATGCCTTCAATTGGAGCCTTCATACGATTTCCCATGAACAAGAAATCCTTATTTGGATTTGTGGTTTGGATCGTAAGGAATCCCTGCAACGTAGTAGATACATGAGTAGTTGCACCAGAATCAAGCCACCAAGTATTATTAGGAACTTCTACTAAATTTGATTCGAAACATACAAAAGCACTAATTGTACCTTTCTTTTCGAACCAAGCTTTACGTTTCGGGCAATCTTTCTGATAGTGTCCTTCTTTGTGACAGAAACGACACGTATCTGCCTTACGTTCCTTGTTAGCATCCTGTTGAGCTTTAGCAGGTGCTTTCTTTTTCTTGAACTTGCTGGCCTTTGCTTTAAGTCCTTTACCAGCTCCTTGACCCATGAGGTTAATTGAATGACTCCCTTGTTTCTTAAGTCTTGACTCCTTCTGAGTAAGCATACCGGACAATTCACTAACATTCCACTTATCCTTAATAGTGTTATAGTTAATTTGAAAAGGTCCATACTCAGGAGGTAACGAGTTCAGAATAAACTGAACCAAGAAGGAGTCATCCACTTTCATCCCCAAGGTCTGAAGTCTTGCTGCAATGTTGGTCATCTCGATGATATGATTTTGCATACTACGCGACCCATCAAACTTCATGGTCGTGAGTTCGGCCATTAGTGTACCAGTGAGAGACTTATCTGCAGAGCGAAAACGTTCTTCCACAAACTTCAGGTATTCCCTGGCACTTTCTGTTTGTGGAATAGTTCTCTTAATGTTGTTGGCAATATTCATTCGCATAAACATAAGGCTTAGCCTGTTAGAGCGTTCCCATGCTTTATGGAATGACTTCTCATCCGCACTGCTCGAATCAGTAATGGCAGTGGGCTTATCATTCAGCAGAGCCAAGTCAAGATCCATCACACCTAAGTGGAACTGGACTTGCTCACGCCATTCAGAGAAGTTCAATCCATTGAACATAGTAACAGACGAAGCAAGCGAATGAAAAGGAATAGCTGCAAAATAGATAATACATGCTCACAAATCAATATGGATTCGACAAAACAATTAAAGCATATCGCAATTCTCCTTTGGGTAGATACTACGACACACTATCATAATTTAAATGCCATTAAGTCTTTAATAGGTATTTAAATATTTTTAACCAAATATATATGCCATCTTTGGACAAACATTATATATTTGACTAAAAATATTAATTTTACCTCATCATATTCACTATTCATAGAATAATTGATTCACCTTTGGGTAAATCCTTAAGTTCTAGCAATAGTAAAAAGTAATTTATCCACTAATTTTAAATTATAGGCATTTCATTAATTTAATGGATAAACTATAATTTTATGTATACAAACTTTTCATGAACATACTAGTTTGGCCACTTTGGTGACTAACAAACTATATAAACATAAATGCATACATAAAATAAATATCGCAAAATTTTATGCATGTGAGTACTTTAAATAATCTAGTTTGGTCACTTTGGTGACTAACAAACTATATACACATTAATCACATACATATATTTAAAAATAATAATAAGATTCCAGGAACCCTTTGAAATAAAAATCAATACTGGGAGTCATAGAGAATCAATATTCCAGTTACACATAATTATAAGAATCGTATATGTCGAAAGTTCATTCGGCCAGATTCTTTCTTTCTTTTGGTATGCTATGAAATTAATCCCTTTAATCGAAGATTATCATGTCAAATTATCCAGGCTCGTGATACCACATGTAAGCATAAACTTTAATTCTACCAGGATCTTGAACATGATAATCTTACATATAATCGACATAGAAAACATACCTGAATCGTGAGCCATCATCTTTAAGCGGAAGCGTTAATTGGTAATTGGTTTCTCGCCCCTTGCCCTAGCTTTCGTTACGGCCGACTTTTGGGGATGGAAGAGAGGAAAAAGCAATAACCCTAATGGGTGGGGAGAGGACCAATTTATAGAGATTTTCATTTAATCTGGTACGTCCATCAAGTAACCAATCGGACGGATGAGATTTATTCATTAATTAAATATTAATTATGGGCCTAATTTTATTGGGCCACATAACTTATGAAAATAACTTACATAGGATGGTCAACTATTTTTGTCAACAACACATTATAGTTGTATTCATTGTAAAATAATTCTTTGATAGCTGCTCAAGATGGAAGACCAATCTCATAGTCATAGTTTCCAATTTCAACCTGTAGAAGAAAACTTTTTCTTGATGATAAATTACAAAAAGGAACTTGTTAACTCTTAATGAAGCAGTATTTGAGGTTATTTAGTTTGTATTCATAGTGCTCAACTATTTTGTATTATGTTGTCTATGAAATAAAATAGAAATAATTATGTGGAGAAGTTGTACCCTTACGGTTCCTGATTTGATAGCAGCTAGGAATGCTGCGGGTCCACAGAAGAATTACAAGTGTGCGAGTTTGTTGCATCCGATTTAAGCCGATAGATATATTTACACTGACAGTGCTTGAGATACCCTTGTAGTTTTTTACTACTGAGTCATATATTAAACACATTGACGATGTAAATACATACAAGGGTGAATCTTTTAGACTGATGAGCTCAAAACACTACGTAAAAGGAAGATATCATGCCAAATTGTTATCATCTGTGGATGGTATGATTTGTAGAAGTAGCAAAGGACAAACCAATATACATGATTCAACCTAAAGAATATTCAGAGATATGGGCCTGACATGGATATTTTTACAGTATGCACTAAATTTAGACTTGAGAAATAGTCCTATCATTTTGATGTTGCCTAACGAGAAATTCTCCCAAAAAATATTAAAATAGTATATCAGTTTTTCATGTTGGAGTTAAGAGTTCATCCAAGATATTCTTCATAGTGTAGGGCCAAATGAAATAATTGACAAATTTAGACAGAAATCATCAGTTTCCTATGATGCAATATGTTAAATCGTCAATTCATTTTTTGTTGAATGGATGAGGACACAAAAATGCCATATTTCTAGAATACCCATTCAGTCATTTGAAAGGATCTTACTATCACACTTGGTATAATTGGCTACCTCTTTTATGCCTACCACATCATGCCATTGACAAGTAACCAAGATGAAAACCTCTGCCACAAAGTTAAAGAGCTCAAAAACTGATCACCAAATTCATTCAGCTGATTATAGCAAACACATTCACGTGAATATGATAAATATCCCAAAAGAACTACATGATATAAAATGAAACAAGAAGGTTAAATAATTCATTATTCTCTAATAAAAAAGAAGAGGTAGACGAAAGCGATAAAAAATACATGACATTCACCTGCAAAGATTGGGCACCATCATGCAGCTATCAAATTGCAGCAGGAAAGGCAAGAGATTAACATTGTTTCTAGAAAATGTAGCTTTTTATCAGACTTTACACTAAATAGTGTCAGCTCCTCAAAACAATTTCACAAAGAATTTACCGTATGTTCTGAAGTGCGCCTACTGATGCATAATATTAAGCCTTAATGATACATTATAGTAAGTAGAAATAGCACTGGGTCACGAATAAATGCACCATTTAATACCTTAGCAGATTGGGTTAAAGAAGCCAATGACCCTAATGCTTCTTGTTGGATCGTTTGTTTGCCATTCTGCTTTTCAAGCAACAAAAAGCCGAGGAAAATATTATCAGTCTCCTGCACTTGTAGGTAGATTTGACATTCTGTTGAACCAGACGATTATGTGAATGATGAGATAGTTACATAACAAAGCAGCCCCAACAAAGCGGATGATCATGTGCATCCAAATAAGTAATTGTTAATCATTTCAATCAAAAAGAATAACAACGAACATCGCCTCTTAACTCTGCATAGTAAACAGACCGAAGTTGTTGGTTTCTTTAGCAAGTTCTTCATATGAACATTCCACTGATTTATCTACTGTAATTCTTAGGGGCTCTAGAGAAGTACCCTAATTTGAGGATCCCCTTCAAAGCTATTTTAATATCTCAGACTTGATAAGATAAAAAAGATGTCACATGAGCAGTAAAATAAGGCTTACTTGTTGAGCTGTTTTGCCACACATAAATAAGAAACTCAAACGATTTGATTTTGCAGTTTCATGTGTCAACAAAATTTTTGTCTATTTACTAAAATTGTAGAACAACCTAATGGCAAGCCAATCATTAACCGATAAAGTTGAAGATGATTCTTTTACTGGAGCAAAAGAAAGATGATACAAAGAACACGGATTGATAGACAGAAGATGGAGATGGCGACTGGTGTTGGGGAGGGTAAACATTGATTTACCAAGAAGGCCTTAAAAGAGGTTGATATTACAAATTCTGAAAGGTAAACTAAAGCGATAAAAGGCTAAACCAAGGGCAAAAGTCACCCCAAAAAGTAAAGGGATTTTTACATACTTATACCATATATGAAACCTTATTACCCTCAATGTTTAATGTTTGTGTTTATTACATTTAAGCATACCAAATTACCATTTATATACCATAATTCAAATTAAGAGTATAATTATTGCTTCATTTATTCTAGGCGTGATTTTAGGATCACATATTCACTCTTTTTGTTTACCCGCCTCTCTCTCCTCCCACCCCCACAGTACCCCTACGATTTACCTTCAGTTAATCCCCTCCTCCACAATTTACCTTCAGTTTTTTGTAGATGTTCTGCGTCTGAATCTCTTCTACTAATATTCCTCTCTTACTCTACTTTTCTCCTCATCATCGACATCTTTAACTTCTTTGACTAATTTACATAATGGCTGATTGAAGGAGTAGTTGGGTTGTGCAATTTGTAAAGGAAATGATTTTCTCGTGGAAGACAAAAAAATTGACAGTGTGAGTGCAATTGTAGTTTATTTGTAATTTTTATGAAGAAATTTTGTAGATGAAGAGCAAATTTTGTTGTCAACATTTTTTCTTGACACAAGATTGTAGTTTAATTGTAGTATAAATGTAGTAATTTTGCATATACTCTAAAAAACAATACTACTTTATACAAGACTTAAACTGATTTGTAGTTTATTTGTAGAAATTTTATCTACAAGATATCTACAAACTGAATACTTAAATTTTAATATCCCAATTTCCATTTCAATTATAGCATAATTGGCATTTTCGACATAATTGTAGAAGACTTAGTCTTCCCAATCTACAATTTATCCACAATATATCTACAATTTATCTACAATTCTACAATTTATCTACAATTTAACTACAATTCTGGAAATATGTCTTCTTCTTCTTCTTTAACGAGTTTCAATCTGAAATTCAGTCAAAACCAAGTCTATTCTTCACCAAAATCCCTCAAAATTGAGATATAAACTCCTAAACATATTCCGAATTATTTACAACAACACCCAATCCAAATAAATAATGATTTTTGAAAATCCGAATTTGAATTTAAAATCTTTCAAGCTTTTTAATGGCTATCAATGGTGGAAAATATATGGAAGAATAGATTTTTTAAGCTTTGAGATTATTGACATGATTTAGTATAGTTGATAGAGAAAAAGACGAAGAATAGATATGGTTTCGACAATTTGAGTACTGATGTCGACGAAAAATAATTTTGTATTCTAAAATTTGTATTGCGTTGTATTTAAGGTTTGTGTTTGTTACATTTAAGCATACCAAATTACCATTTATATATCATCATTCAAATTAAGAGTATAATTATTGCTTCATTTATTCTAGGCGTGATTTTAGGATCATATATTCACTCTTTTTGTGTATCCGCCTCTCTCTCCTCCCACCCACACACCCCCTACGATTTACCTTCAGTTAATCCCCTCCCCCACGATTTACCTTCAGTATTTTTGTAGATGTTCTGCGTCTGAATCTCTTCTACTAATATTCCTCTCTTCCTCTATTTTTCTCCTCATCATCGACATCTTCAACTTCTTTGACTAATTTACATAATGGCTGATTGAAGGAGTAGTTGGGTTGTGCAATTTGTAAAGGAAATGATTTTATCGTGGAAGACAATAAAGTTGACAGTGTGGGTGCAATTGTAGTTTATTTATAGTTTTTATGTAGAAATTTTGTGGATGAAGAGCAAATTTTGTTGTCAACATTTTTCTTGACACAAGATTATAGTTTAATTGTAGTATGAATATAGTAATTTTGTAGATACTCTTAAAAACAATACTTGTCACAACCCGGATTTCCCTCCATCGGGAGTCATGATGGCGCCTACTAGTGAAAGCTAGGCAAGCCAATTCTTACTTACATTCTCATTAGTTACAACTCTCTTCTTAAGAATTTAAATAAAATCATGTAATTACAGCGGAATAATTTAAACTTAGCGGAAGACTTAGCAAATTTTACTAAATACGATACAGAAAACCCAAACATGATACACTACCCAAGACTGGTGTCACAATACTCACGAACTTCTAAGAATAATACACATAATCTTCTAAAAGAAATATAAGATGTTTATCTCGAATACTTAAGATAACAGAATGAAAAATATAGATAGAGGAGACAACGGGTCCTGCGGACGCCTACAAGGCTACCTCGAAGTCTTAGTAGTCGAAATATCCACAATCGTGCTACTGTCGCTGCTGCTGTCCATAACCTGTATCTGCGCAAAAAGAGCGCAAAGTGTAGTATCAGCACAACCGACCCATGTGCTGGTAAGTGCCTGTCCTATCCCGGCGAAGTAGTGACGAGGCTAGAACCAGACACCCACATAAACCTGTACAGTTGAGATATATTAACATATACAACAGCAAAAAAATGTTATCGAACATTTGTAAGGAAAGAATCTGCTCTGAAATAACAATCAATAACTCATAATATCCGAAGTAATCTGAACAATGGAACAAAACTTACTTTCATGTCTCAGTTCATTTTTTATTGCATATCTTGTGGTAGACGTACCACTCGCTCCCAAATTTAACAATAGGCTACCTTCATGTCTCAATTCATTTTTCATTGTATATCTTGTGGTAGGCATACCACTCGCTCCGAAATTTAACAATATGCTACCGAAAACTATCGCCAATGCCAAAATTCAAATCACTTTGTGGTCGGCGTGCCACACGATCCCATTTCTTATTATATAAGTGGTCGGCACGCCACACGATCCCAATTCTTTAATATGTAAGTGGTCGGCGTGCCACATGATCCCAATTCTTAATATATAAGTGATCGGCGTGCCACACGATCTCAATTCTTTAATAATGTATATTACCAGTATTAAACCAATAATCAACATTAAGTATATAAAAGCATTATTGGTATTAAACCAATAATCTTCACGTTCAATAATATTTATATTACAGGTGTAATACCAATAAATGATAATAAATCAACAATATATCTCTGTTACCGGTGTGACACCAATAACTCTTAATCAATAATTTATATATATTACCGGTATAAAACCAAAAAATAATAATAAATCAACAATATATCTCCGTTACCGGTGTGACACCAATAACTCTTAATCAACAATTTATATATATATTACCGTTATAAAACCAATAATAATTTCCCTTCACATAATCACATAGGATTAATAAGAATTTAATCCATTTTTAGACCCACGGTCATGCTCGACCCCCAATGTATAGATACTCGTCACCATGCCTTTACGTCGGACTCCACATATAACAACTTACACATAGCTCAATTCCTATTCCCTCAAGCTAAGATAGAACAAACACTTACCTCGAAAGTTTACGAACAATTAAATCTGTAGCAATGCCTTTTCCTTTCGAATTTGGCTCCAATCCAATCGTATCTATACACAATTGATTTAATATCATCAATACTACTCAACAACTAGTTCATATGGCCAAATATAATTTTTACAATATTCTGCCTGGAATAGTGAAAATCGACCCCGGGCCCACATGATCGAAACTCGAGTTTCGAACCAAAATAAATTCACCCAATCATCCACGAGTTCAAATATACAATTTGTTCTTAAGTTCGACCCCAAAACGAGGTCTAGATCGCAAATTCTTTGAAAACCCTAACTATACTCATTTCTCTAATCTTTCTACCCATTTACACATATTTAGGCCTAAGAATTCAAATAATATTGATGGAAAACAAAGAAAACGAGTCAAGAATCATTTACCCAAGAAGTTTGAAGAAGGATTGCTCAAGAATCGCCCAAGAAGCTGTGGAGAAGAGAGAGTTTTGAGAAAATGGGATAAAATCTCGTAAGTGTTCTGTTTTGAGATGAAATATTGACTGGGCAAAATTACCCTACGTGATCGCGTGAATCGGTCTGCGATCCCGTAGAGGAAAGACCGGTCTCTTATGCGATCGCGTGAGCTAAGATGCGATCGCATAGAGGAAATTCACCAGGCAACTTATTTGGCCTATGCGATCGCGTACGGGAAAAAATGGAAGCTACGCGATCGCGTGAGGGATGTTGTGATCGCGTAGAAGGACTATCCAATACAGTGCGATCGCGTAGAACAAAATCCCTGTGCAGAAACTGCAGAATTTCTGCTGTGTTTTCAAGTCCAAAATCACTATGTTACCTATCTGAAACTCACCCGAGCCCTCGGGGATTCAAACCAAATATGTACACTGACTCAAAAACATTATATGAACTTCCTCGCGTGATCAAATCGCCAAAATTACATCAAAATCAATGAATTGAGCCTTAAAACTCAAGAATTCTTTCAAAATTTCATAACTTCCAAAATTTCCAATTTAAGGCCGAAACACATCAAACGACGTCCGTTTTCAACCAAACTTTACAGGAAGCGCTTAAACAATATATACGACTTGTACCGAGCGTCAGAACCAAAATACGAGCCCGATACCATTACTTTTTAATCAAATTTCAGTTTCATTTTCCTAAAATATTTTTAGAAAACAATTTAATAGAAAAATTCTTTTACCGGGGTTCTAGACCTCGGATTTCAATTCCGGGCATACGCCCGAGTTTCATATTTTTCTACGGATTTTTTGAGACCGTCAAATTACGGGTCCGGTCCGTTTACCAAAAATGTTGACCAAAGTCAACCATATCAATATAAATATCAAAATTCTTCAAATTTTTTACGATTTCATATATTTCAACATAAAAATTTTCCAGCTTCGCGCCCGGACTGCGCATGCAAATCGAGACAACTATAAATGACGCTATAAAGCCTCAGAAGCTCGAAATGATTGAGAAAACAAGTGATGACCCTTTAGGTCGTCACAATACTACTTTATACAATACTTAAACTGATTTGTAGTTTATTTGTAGAAATTTTATCTACAAGATATCTACAAGCTAAATACATTAAATATTAATATCCCAATTCTCATTTCAATTATAGCATAATTGACATTTTCGACATAATTGTAGAAGACTTAGTCTTCCCAATCTACAATTTATCCACAATATATCTACAATTTATCTACAATTTAACTACAATTCTGGAAATATGTCTTCTTCTTCTTCGATGACGAGTTTCAATCTGAAATTCAGTCAAAACCAAGTCTATTCTTCACCAAAACCCCTCAAAATTGAGATATAAACTCCTAAACATATTCCGAATTATTTACAACAACACCCAATCCAAATAAATAATAATTTTTGAAAATCCGAATTTGAATTTAAAATCTTTCAAGCTTTTTAATGGCTATCAATGGTGGAAAATATATGGAAGAATTGATTTTTTCAGCTTTGAGATTTTTGACATGATTTAGTATAGTTGATAGAGAAAAAGACGAAGAACACATATGGTTTCAACAATTTGAGTACTGATGTCGACGAAAAATAATTTTGTATTCTACAATTTGTATTGCGTTGTAGAATTCGTAGAACCAATTTGATTACTGGAGCTTCAGTAGCTTGCGTTTTTTGAAAATTATAGTAGAGCGAAAGAAGACAGATCTGTTTCCGTTGAGCAAAGAGAGAATTACGCAGCAATATGTTATCCTTTCGTTATAAAAATTCAATACGCATATCTGGTGCCTTATTTTTAGCGCGCTTTTTATGGCAAAATCTACCTATTATTGGATTGGTATATATTTTGTAGAAAAAGCGTGAACTACACGGATAAATAATAAATTATGAATATTTTTGGCAATAAAGTTTCATACTATATGACATAGATAGGTAAAAATCACAAAAGTAAATTCTGATAGGCGTACATTTATGCACAACACTCCGAGATGTACAATTTAAACGGAATCCTGAAATTACCCTTTTGAACAGCAAGCAGGACGACCAAGAGGCCCTTAACTGGAGTCCGGAACTGAAATAATGTTCAAAACAACAAAAAATACCAAAATAAACCAAAAAAAAAAAAAACACAATTACCTATTTCGCAGTATAAAACTGCGAATTGCACTAACGGCCGTTAGTGCAATTCGCAGTTTTATACTGCGAAATAGGATTTTTTATTTTTTTTTTAAAAAAAATGGCCGTGTTTTCAAGAGTGGCCTATTTCGCAGTATTGTACTGCGAAATAGGCTATTTCGCAGTACAATACTGCGAAATAGGCTGCAAATGGGCCCACTTTTTAATTAAAAATCATAATTCGTAGTTTTGTAGTGCGAATTTGATTCTCAAAATTTTCTTATTAATAGACGACTCAACTTCGTCAAAACTATATCAACACAAATTCGGTTTTTCTCTCTTCTCCTTATCAATCCATTTTTTATAATGTCTCAAGTTGCCAAAATGAGGGTTTCATTGTATTGGGGGGGTGAGGTTATTGTGGATAATAACTCGGTGAGGTATAGCTCTCCTCCACAGTGTCATGTTAAATTGCCGCTTAATATGCAATACAATACTTTGGTATCGTTGTTACGTAAAAAAATGAGTGAGCGGAGGCGTTCGGTTAGCATTAAAGTAACTGGAAGATTTCCTTATTCAGTGACTCCGCATGGGTTTGCTTATTATTCGGAGTTTAACATTGACGATGATGAAAGTCTTAGAGATTTTTTGCGGGTTCCGGACGAATATAGAGAATACATTGTAATAAAATTATTAGAAATGTATGTGAAGGTTGAAGACCTTAGTAGTAATGAGGGAGTGCGTATAAGTGATAACCCACATTCATCGGATGGTTATTTTGGAGGAGCATTAGGCGGACAGGTTGGAGATGGAAGAGGTTCTCTTGATTTGAATTTGTCACCACGGGCGAATGAGGAGCCAGAAAATAATGTTACTACTTCGTATAATGAAGAAGACGACCGGTAAACTTAAATTTAGTGAAATCTTTTTCTTTATGTTTTATTTGGATTTGTATTTATAGTTGTAATTTTCATAGGGTGTATCGTCCGGAATTGAATTTGACAAATTATGACCACGTCCCTAGTTGGAATTTGCAAAAATCTGCAGTATTGGAGCACGGTGGTCCCTCTGGTAGTTATCAGCAACCTCAAGAAAGCCAGCATGAGACTTCAAGACAATACGAGTTGTAAGTATAGTGATGTAGTGATATGTACATTTAAATTTCAAGAAAATACTATTAGGATACTTAAATTTTTGTTGGTTATATGCAGTGAAAACGAGCTTCTAGAAGCTCCTGGACTAACAAAGTTGCCCGTACACGATGTTTTTACTCGTGACTTAGCAGATGCGCAGAGTCAGGAGGATGATAGTGATTACGATAACAATGCGGATGAGTCTAGTGATGAGACACCCTTCCGTGAGGAGGGTGATGATGTGGAGGATGACGATGAGGAGGAGGAAGTGAATGTGGAGCCTGATTTGACTAGGGAGCATGTTCCTCCTCCCCCCCCCAGTCTGTCGAAGAGTGTATGAATCCCACGTGCCTTTTCATGAGAGAAATATTCCATACCTGGATAATTTGCCTGCCATGCCTAATGTTGATGCATTGACAAGGGATTATGATGAATTACGATCGAAGATGTGGGATGAATGTAGACCGGGTGTTGTTACAAAGGGCATGTATTTCCCTGACAAAGCTCGCCTAGTTAGGGCTGTAAAAATCTATACCATAAGGGAGTCTCGTGAGATGACGATAAATGAGTCAACTAGGGATAAATACAAGGTTGTATGTCGCCGGTGGTTCTTGGGCTGTCATTGGATGCTTCGTGCTACAAAGAAAAAATCTGGTTTGTGGAAAATTGGTAAATTTATTAGCGATCATAGATGTGAAATGGACACATTCAATGAGAACCACTTCAACCTGGATGTTGACTTGATTTCTCTTGTCTTGGTTCCATTTTTGGAAGTGTCTATTAGATTTAAGATTAAAGAGTGTATTACAACTGTCCACAAGGAGTATGGTTGTACTATAAGTAAAAGAAAGGCATATCTCGGTCGCAAACGTGCCTTTGAACTAATTTATGGCGACTGGGATAAGTCCTTTTCAAATCTTCCCAGGGTACATGGCTGCACTGCAACAATTTAACCCCGGTACTATTGTTGAATGGAGGCACGAGCGAAGTCCTGGCAGGCCGGAATTTATATTCAACTATCTATTTTGGTCATTTAAACCAGCAATAGATGGTTTTGTGCATTGTCGTCCTGTAATTTCCGTAGACGGTACTCATGTCTATGGAAAGTATGATATTAAGCTTTTGATTGCAGTTGCTATAGATGCCAATGGCCAAATATTTCCACTTGCTTTTGCCATTTGTGCGAACGAAAGTGAAGAGACGTGGACGCGATTCTTGAACCACTTGAAGCAACACGTTGTGAAACAGCGTTCAGGTATTTGTCTAATTTCTGATCGGTATGGTGGTATTTTAAGTTCTGTACGTCACTTGCCTGAATGGCAGGCACCGCATGCATACCACCGTTATTGTGTGAGGCACCTAAAGGCCAATTTTCAAAAGAGATTTCCTGACAAGGCGTTGCATGACTTAATGTGGATGGCTGCAACTGAGCACCAGCTATGTAAATTCAATAGGTGCATGGAAGCAATCCGGTAGTTGGAACCACGAGCCTATAGTTGGTTGATGCAACATGACACTCAAATGTGGACATTGCATGTTGATGGTGGCATACGATGGGGAGCCCTCACCACGAATGTGTCGGAGTCATTTAATGGCTTGTTGAAATCTGCCCGTGGACTGCCTGTCACTGCCATGGTCCGCGTGACTTTCAAACAGAGTGTAGAGAGGTTTGTTGAAAGGCATGTAGTTGCATCGTCATTGTTGGATAGAGGTGTTGAATTTATGCCAAAACCCATGGAAAGATTCGAAAAGTACAGGAAGCGAGCACAGTGGCATTCTTATCTTCAATACGACAATGAACAAGGTGTTTTCGAAGTTAAGACAGGTAATCGTGCACACCGTGGGAATAATGTACATACGGTGAATGAAAATAGAAGGTTATGTTCGTGTGGAAATGGACCATCTACCACATACCGTGCCCACATGCATTGAAGTGCTTTCAACAAGTTGGCTATGGGGCAACAAACTACATTGATAGGCACTACAGTGTTGCAGCATACGTAGACACGTATAGTGGGAAGTTGCATCCTTTAGGTGCTGAGCATTATTGGCCGACGGAACCTTTTAAGTTGGTATGTAACAAGGAGTACTTACGCAAGTTGAGAGTACAAAAGAGAACACGTATACCAAACCAAATGGATGTTGGTGAGTCTGTTTATGCACGTAAATGTAGCATATGCTCCCAAACTGGACATGACCGCCGTAAATGTCCTTCAGGTGCAAGTTCGTCCAATGTACCCAACTATCAACCATAACATTAGTTCCTTATTTTTGTATTATTAGTTGTAATATATGTATGTAGTACCTTTTGTGCATTTGAAATAAAATTATTCTTCAAATTACGTATGTTGTTGTAATTTTCTTAATGTGATGTTGTGCACTTTTAAATAGTGTATAATAATACGAAAAGTGAAGTTATGAACAGCATGTGAATAGTCATATCTATGTCATTTCGTCCATGTAATTCGTAGATCAATACTACAAATATAAATTTGTCCTTTTATTTGAAAAAACCTTAAAATTATGTGATTTTTAGTGTCCTAGTAATTCGTAGTTCAATACTACGAAATGTAATTCGTAGTTCAATACTACGAAATGTAATTCGTAGTTCAATACTACGAAATGTAATTCATAGTTCAATACTACGAAATGTAAAGTTGTCACTTCTTACGAAAAAGCTGCATTTTTTTGTAATTCGTACTTTACAAAAAGTTGTCACTTCTTACGAAAAAGCTGCATTTTTTTGTAATTCGTAGTTTAATACTACGAAATGCAAATCGTAGTATTATATAACGATTTATGTTTATGTTGCCTATAAATACGGGGCTCATTACCCGTCATTACATGTGCTTAAAATCTTACAAAGCGCAAATATTTCTTGCGAACGTTTCATATTTTCAAAGTGTGTTACTGTGCAATATTTTAAATGGCTCAATATGGAACACCAGTGTGTTATTGTGGAAAAAAATGTGTGCAACAAACATGTTGGGAAGGTGATGATGTTGGACGCCACTACTGGATGTGCATGAACCAGATGGATTGCTACAAAAATCCGAATGAGCCAATGTGTGAGTTCAATGAATGGGCTGAGGAACAGTGTCTCCAAGCAAACTACAGAGAACGAATGCTTAATCTGCATAATATGTGGTTAGCGCAAGCAGAAAGCAACTACAATAGCAATATAAGAAGGATACAACTCAGGGACGAGGTGAGGGAAGAAAAAAATAAAAAACTAAGAGCAGAATGGAAATTGGCATCAGCTATGGGAGAAAACCAAAAAAATAAACAGGAAATTGCGGAGCTTAAGGCGAGAGTAAAAGAGTTAGAAGACGAACAAGAACGATTGCTAGAACAATTTAAGTGGCTAGAACGCAGAATAAATGGAAGCTCATAGACGAAACAATTTAAGTGGCTAGAACGTCTACTTGATTTTACTCTCGTTTAAGTGTCATTTCATTTTAACTGTAATAGTATGTTTGTGTTTGTATTGAACAATTTTAAGTTTTATGGGAATATTATGTTGTAAGTTTTATTGGAATGTTATGTTTGTGTTCTATTTTATATATAGATATTTGGCTCGTTGTTCTATTTATTGCTTTAGTTATATTTGAATTGGAAGTGTTGTTTATAGATATTTGGCTCATTGTTCTATTTATTGCTTTAGTTATATTTGAATTGGAAGTGTTGTTTCTACTATTAATGCTATGTTTGTATGTATACATTAATGAAATCAAAAAATATTTATTTATTCAGAATAAATATTATTTACACAAGTGTATATACATAATGAAATCAATGAGTGCCGCATGCTTTGTGCCTCAAATTTGCTGCTGGCCTAAGCCGCATCCCCTGTCGGTCTGGCACACTATCTGGATCATCATCGTCAAGCCGCCTTTTTATGGGAGGATGTGCAGCGGCATCTACAGCACAACTTGCAGGGTCGGAGGAATAGGCCGTTGGGCCGGCACCAACCTATAAAAAATAAGTAATGTTAGATAAAATATGAGAGGTATTTAAATTATTATGGTTAACAAATTATTTCTCTCACAATGGTCTCGTCGAGGTCCTGCGTATATTCATCGATGGTCAGCTCATCATCGCATGTAGTATGGTCAAACATGGTCTGAGATGAAGACTGCATAAAAATAGATGTAATGAATTTATTGCATCGAAAGTAAAATAATGTAGAATTGAAAAACAAAAGTAATACAAACATACCGCATCAAATGCAAGGGACGATGTATAACTCAACCTACGACCGCCATCCACGTCACGGGTCGGCCGATGCTCAGCTGCAGTAGATGTGCCAGCGAAGTACTCATGTACATCCCCGTCAAAGGTACCCATAATCTGCAATGGTCCGGATGGGGTCATCCGTGTCGCTGGCAATGACAACTGAAGGTCGTATGAGGGCATACTGCTGCCAGGGTCGTATGAGGGCATGCTGCTGGAAGGGTCAGCTGGATGCGTCATAAAACCCCGCTGCATGCTGCTGGAAGGGTCAGCTGGATAGGTCATAAAACCCCGCTGCATGCTGCTGGAAGGGTCAGCTGGATAGGTCATAAAATCCCGTTGCATGCTGCTGGAAGGGTCAGCTGGATGAGGCACATAACCCTCCTGCTCATCTCCAAACCCCCCAGCTCCAAACCCTGCAGGTGGGTCGACCGGCTCCTCAACACCCCCTCGCCGTGCACGTCGTCGTCGTCCCTTGCGAGCCCTAGCCCCTGCACGGGGGACTGGCCTACCCCTCCGGTACGCGTCTGCATCCATATAATCGGGCTCATCATCTAACCTATTGCCCTCCCTCGCCTCTTCCAGTCCCATACGACACATCTGGGCAACCATCTGTGCAAAGTCAACCAGTCCAGGGTTGTCTTCAGACTGCTGGGTATCGACACTAGCCTGGTAGACCCGGTGAAACCAACTAACCTGTGAAATAAGTCAATTAGTAAGTAAATTACTCTATGCCATAATTATATGATATTAATAAGTCAAAATAACATACCAGTGACTCGTGTCGTCCGGCATACGGTCTGTACCGGCCGTCAACCATGTGGATGGGGTTCCCGACATACTTCCGGGTGTGACGTCTGTACCAGGCCTCATAAATCGCAATACTAGCCTCCTGGTACGGTGTCGGCGGTGGCGGGATGCGCTGAGCTCGCTCCTCCCAATGGACTACCTGGTCACGCAGCCACGCTGCGTAATCCCGGCTCGTGTTGTGACGGTCGTCACGCTGATAATGAATAGGGTCCCAGGAGGGATCACTCGGTACCGGCTGATGACGACCAAACTGACGAAGCACACGCTCCGTCGCATGATACTCAACAAATTCCCAGAATATCAATGGGATGGAGCTGCTCCATATGAGCCGGTCTGCCGAGCAAATAGCAGGTAGGTGCGCAAGTAGCTCATCAGTGTACGGCATCCAGATGAACTACAACAAATAACAATAAATTAGTATGCAAGGTACAACTACATTTAAAACAACCAACTTTATGTAAATGTTTACCTGTCCAATATGCAACATATCCAACTGATCCCTAATAAGGGGGAGATTGTGGTGCACATCCACTCCTCGGTAATTCCCCCGCCGGAGAATCCATCTCACAGCTAGCGGGAGGGGCGGATAGTCCTGTGCCGGCAGAGGTGGCTGTAGTGGCATGATACGTTGCCACGCCCAAACCTAACAAAAAATATTGATGTAAATTATCAGTCATTTTAAAATATATAATTTGTTCTTAATTAATTTTGAAAGTATTTTTCACCTGCAGTAGTGGCAAAAAACCACCAATATCAATAGCTGCACCGATGCTAGCCCGGCACATGCTCCTGTAGAGATACGCCAGAACAACAGATGCCCAACTGTACTGATGCACCTGCTCCATATCCTCCAGAGGCTGGAGAAACCGCATCGATATCTTGTTCCCCGACGTGTTGGGAAACAAGACACACCCAAATAGCATGAGTAATGCCATCCGAGAGAAACGGATAATCCACAGCTCCTCTGTCTCCTGCGTGAACTGTGGATGCAACTCCGCCATGAAATCTCTAATGACGGATATCTGGAGACCACTACCACCAACGTTGCCCTCCGGGTGCAAACCTGTCATCCGTGCCATCGCATCCGCCAGCTGTGCGCGGGTCATCCGTCTCCACTCCTGGGACACTGTCAATGCGCGGCCCTCAATGCGCAATCCATACAACACCTGCACATCCTGGAGAGTGATCGTAGCCTCTCCAGTAGGCAGGTGAAATGTATGCGTCTCTGGTCGCCACCGCTCTATCAATGCTGTGATGAGCGACTAGTCAAGCTGCATCCGTCCGAGCTCAAATATGCTGTACAAGCCGGTCTGCTGTAGAAGGTCTACAACTCGTGGATGAAAGGGATGTTGCGCCAAAAACTCCCACAGATCGTCCGGCCTCCTGGGGCGTATAGTCTGAAGAGCTAGCTGGCCGTGCCAAATAGACTCAGATCTATGGTCACCCTGCAGTACTAATAATCCTGCTGCCATAGGTCCAGGGTGTGCAGGTTGACGAGATGCCATGTCGTGTACTATAAATAAGAAAAATTAATTATTACATAGAAAAATTTTATATTTTCATAATTTTGTTAACTTAATTAATTAAATTACGTATAATTTAATATAACGGTTGTTTAAAGGTTCCAGGCTTGATTTTTGAGGCCCGGGACCACATATTAATGATTAATTATTATAAATCTCAATTTTAATATTTTCATAATTTTGTTAACTTAGTTAATTAAATTACGTATAATTTAATATAACGGTTTTTTAAAGGTTCCAGGCTTGATTTTTGAGGCCCGGGACCACATATTAATGATTAATTATTATAAATCTCAATTTTAATATTTTCATAATTTTGTTAACTTTATTAATTAAATTACGTATAATTTAATATAACGGGTTTTTAAAGGTTCCAGGCTTGATTTTTGAGGCCCGGGACCACATATTAATGATTAATTATTATAAATCTCAATTTTTATATTTTCATAATTTTGTTAACTTAATTAATTAAATTACGTATAATTTAATATAACGGTTGTTTAAAGGTTCCAGGCTTGATTTTTGAGGCCCGGGACCACATAATAATGATTAATTATTATAAATCTCAATTTTAATATTTTCATAATTTTGTTAACTTAATTAATTAAATTACGTATAATTTCATATAACGGTTGTTTAAAGGTTCCGGGCTTGATTTTTGAGGCCCGGGACCACATATTAATGATTAATTATTATAAATCTCAATTTTAATATTTTCATAATTTTGTTAACTTTATTAATTAAATTACGTATAATTTAATATAACGAGTTTTTAAAGGTTCCAGGCTTGATTTTTGAGGCCCGGGACCACATATTAATGATTAATTATTATAAATCTCAATTTTAATATTTTCATAATTTTGTTAACTTAATTAATTAAATTACGTATAATTTCATATAACGGTTGTTTAAAGGTTCCGGGCTTGATTTTTGAGGCCCAGGACCACATATTAATGATTAATTATTCTAAATCTCAATTTTAATATTTTCATACTAAAAGACTACGCTAAAATTAAATAAGGCTCTACGCTACAAGGCTCTACGCTAACAGGCTCTACACTAACAGGCTCTATGCTAACAGGCTCTACGCTAACATGATATACAATTAACATATTAATGTAATACTAAAACAATAAATATACCAACATTAACATATTTTCTAATAAATTATAAAATAAAATTTATTCAAATACCTCAAATTAAAGTTGTAAAACTGAAATTTTGTTACCGAATTCGTGTCCAACAGTATCTTCGGGTGGGCCCCACTTATATTGCACTTGAAGGGGACGGGTGGGACTTGGAAATCAAAATTTTGGCAAAAATTTGAAGGGAATTTGAGGGGGGGCCGAGGGGAATTTTAAAAGATTTGAAGTTTGAGAGTGGAGGAGAGGAAGGAAGGGGCGGGCGGATATAGCAAGAGTAGGCATTTCGCAGTTTTATACTGCGAAATGCAATTCGCAGTACAAAACTACGAATTGCATTTCGCAGTATAAAACTGCGAAATGCCTTATTTTTAAAAAAAAAAATTTTTTTATTCATTAACTGTAACGGCCTATTTTTCTAAAAAAAAAAATTTTTTAATACATTTCGCAGTATAAAACTGCGAAATGTACAA
>JASVEL010003967.1:0-10745 GCA_032618575.1 Nicotiana noctiflora
AAACGGACGTTTGTACATTTCGCAGTTTTATACTGCGAAATGGTTAATTATGTATTTTTTTTTTTTGGTTTATTTTGGTATTTTTTGTGTTTTTGAACATTATTTCGGTTCTCCACCCCCCTTAACTGTCTCTAGCTTCTAAATAATAGGATATCCAATTAAACACTGAAAAATCATTCAGAAATGAGATTTGTTTTATTTTTTTAATTTTAAAAAAGGGGTATTTTTTGTGAAAAACATCGTGAGGGTCCGCGCCTTTTGCTGTTGTTACCTTATCATCTTTCTCTGTCGTTCCATCATTCTCGTTTCTCACCTTTCCATAATGGCACTAACCCACACCCTTCATCCCAAACCCACCCTTTCTGTAGTCATCAAACCCTTTCTGTACTGCCCTTCTTCAAGTTCTTTGCCTCTATACTCGAGAAAGTTTCAGAATGGTGAAATTTTCTTGGGCACCACTTTTCCAAGAATTCAGACTTATCACAATTCACTACCAGCTTTGACCAGAAGACTATTCTTGCCCTCAGTTTCTGGGCTCTGGGATGCATTAACAAGTGGTAACTCAGCTCGTGATGCTGTAATAGCAATTCGAAAGGGAATGCAACTTTTCAGACAGGTAATTATTCTTGATTTCTCTTTCAGCTTACTGATTGTTTTTTTACTGGTTCAATTGATTTGAGGTGAGAGATCAGAAATTTTTTGTTCTGTAATGAAGGGCGACGTGTTAGGGTCTTTGGTGGAGTTTGACAAGGCAATTGAACTTGATCCTCGCCAGAAAGCATGTGAGCTTCTTAATTAATTAATATAAATTAAAGTGCATTATTTGTTGTCCTATTGTTAAGCAAATGAAACTTACAGAACTACTGTTAAAAGAAATGCACTCCAAATTTATTTGTGTTTTTGTGGCAAGCTATAATAACGATGGACATTTACTTTTATTGACTGTGATGATTTATTGGGTAATCAGATCTTTGGCAAAGAGGGTTGTCTCTATATTATCTTGATAGGTAATAACTTTTCCACTTGTCTTTTGTATTAAATTTTTGGGCCTTTATTCAGAAACTGGTTGTCTCTGGTTAGGTATGAGGAGGGTGCGGAGCAATTCCGTTTAGATGTTGCCCAGAACCCAAATGACACAGAGGAGTCAATATGGTGCTTCCTCTGTGAAGCTCAACTGTATGGAGTTGGTGAAGCAAGAAAAAGATATCTTGAGGTATATGGCTTCTTCTGCATAGCTAGACTATCAAAAATCTGTTCTGCATTTATGCCTATTAATAGATGATTGATGTTTTTTTGAGTCCATTTCGGCAGAGGCAGATTCATGATTTAAACTTTATGGGTTCAACTTTTAAGATTTTTAGCATTGAGCCCGTTATATTTTTTAAGTTATGGGTTTGTGTCTATTATCTATTACAATTTCACTGAAGTTTACACATAAATTTATGCTCCGCGCCGAAAGCTATGGGTTCAATTTGAACCCGTACCTACTATGGTATATTCGCCCTTGCATATCTGGGCATTGAATGACTCACTGATACCCAAGTATGGCTATCAAATGAAACTTCGTCATGCTCTAAGAGTTAGTTTGTACTAATACTTCCAAATTGATAATATTTTACTCTATTGAGATTTTGTTATGTGTAGAATGATTTGATCAAGCATCTTATTGTAGCCAATTTCTAGATTCTATTTGTACATTTACTTGCAACAATTCAAATTTGAACCTTCCAACAGGTTACGTAATGTGTGCAGGTAGGTAGAGATTCACGTCCAGTCATGCGAGAAGCTTATAACATGTTTAAAGACGGCGGTGACCCAGAAAAGGTATGGAATTTGGTTTTGTTGCCAGGCGAAAGAAATTCATTTAATATCACTACTTAATTGCAGTAGATTTTGATGCTAGTTTCAAGTGAGTTTGTTCTAGTGCTTGTTCAATTCTTACCCGGGTCATAAACTAATACTAGCCGAAGTAGGCAATATTTTTCTATCTCATTCACTTTCACTCTCTTGTTTTTGTACTTGAGATTGGCTCAACTCCTTCAGGTGCATGTTCATATAACTTACAACTAAGAGCCTGGTGATGCTTACTAAATAATGAAAGTGCTTCTTGACGAGATTTGTTTCAAAACATTCGGGTTTAAAATATCTATAAGTTGTTCCAATGATCAATACTATATGGATTTTCTCTAATTTCCAGCTTTGGTTGGTGTGAATATTTTCGCTAACTACAAACTATTCCTTAATTCTGAAGCTTGTTGCTACATTTTCAAGTGGACAGCCAAATGAATATTTCTATGCTTCTCTGTATGCTGGGTTGTACTACGAATCCCAGGTTTTTACTTATCCCTATACCCTACGTTCATTATGTATGATTCTTCTGGCAGATTGCTCTTGGAACTGAAAGTAATTTGGCTTATCTTGACCCCTGTTTACTTTCACAATGCACACAGTACTCTGAAATTCAACCTGTACATCCGATACTTTTTTTTAAATTGTGTATGCCATGATTTTATTCTCAACAGTGAGGTAGAGTAGAGACGGTTTTGATTGATGTAAACTGCAAGGGTTGCTTTTGATAGTCTTTTATGCAAGTAACTGAAATACATCTTCCACTGTGGCCTCACATACGTATGGTCATGTGATTCTTTTAAGCTTTATCAATAGTCACATTCTGCTTAATTTTCTTATGATGGCAATTATGAAGTCAAAGCAGAAAGAGTATTAGCATAGTGCATTCCTCTAATACAAATAAGATGTTCTCCTTGTCAATGGAACTAAATTGGTATAAATATTAGTTTCTTCCTACAGTAAAGGAGAATATTTGAAACATCTACAATGGTTAAATTTGCATAAGAATGGCCTTTGAGAGATTACTATCAGATTTTCTTCTTAAGCTTTGAATACTGGAACTCCAACGGCTTACATGATGAGCTATTTTGTTGTTTTTTAATGTGTAGAATGAGCCAGATGCAGCTAAAGTTCATTTAATTGCTGCTTGTCAATCGGCTTATGGATCAAGGTGTGGTGAAGGGGTTTTTTAGCTAGATATATGCAAATTCAGTATACTTGTTTGTTCTTAGAAATATATGTAAGCATGAAAAAGAGCGTCTTATTAATATTCATTATCAGGTCTGATGATTACATGGCTGCTCTTGCCAAGGTTCATTGCAAATGTAGAAACTGGAACCTCAACTAAAAGAATACACTCAATTGCAGTATGGTAAATTCGTCGTTCCGAAATCTCTCACCAGAGTATGTTTCTTGATTTACATATGCTTCAGCTTGACCAAATTTACACTTCCATTGTTGGTTCTATAACATCACATGTCATGCAATTAAATGGTAAATCATCTTGAAACACGCCAATGACATTCCAAATTAGGATGTGGACTAGTAACTTGTGTACATATAGCTAAAGGAAAGGTATACAAATATATGTTCTTTATGCAGCTGAAAGAATTCTTAATCTGCCTATGTCTGTTGATACTCTTATTTGTAGACACTCTGGTTATTCATATTAGAAAATTAGATTGTACTATGTTTAGACAGCAGTATCGTAAATTACAGCTAGCTTCAAATGTGTGTGAACAGACACAAGACTGTTTATTACATTACACCTCTTTGCCTTGTTATTGTGTATGGCTCAGTCGCGAGTATCATTTAGTATCTATGTTTTGACTATGTTTTGACTGTTTATTGTGCATGTTGAGTTAAGAAAATACATTTTGAGTAACCATGATGCAGCTTTCCGGCTGCAAATTTGGCCTGTACAAGAGGGAGAAAACCTATTAGTATCTAATTGCTTCTCTTTCTTGTTTGCATATGGAGGAGGACATTTTGTGGAATTTGACTATTTTAAACTAGTAATGATCTATGCCAAAGTCATATGCTTAATCAGATAACAATTTTTTTTTTTTTTTTTTTTTTTAAAGCAAACGTTTTACAGTTTACTTTGACATGGTTTTCTGGAGAACTTCCAACTTCGAATGCAACTAATAAAAATGATATACACCAAACACATATATGTCAAAGCTCACATCTTTCAGGCATGAATTTATTGTGCCTGGTAATGCAGGAAACACATACTTAAAACACTTATATGCGCTGAGTATATTTGTTAGGGATATATTTGATATGTCCTAAATCCAATATCATGTTTGATGATTTGAACATATTTTTCATGAATGGTATTTCATATAAAATATATATATATGGCATTTGATATTCTTTTATCATTATTATTAATTGCTTGATTATTTTGATAAGATCCTTGATTAAATTTGAGACTTGTTATCGTGACTGAGGTCATGATAATTAGAGTAAACTTTCTTATAATTTAATCTAAATTTAGTTCTTGATCATAGGATTATTAATTTGGACATTAATAATCCGGTTAGATCAATATCTTTGTGATCGTCTTTATAATATAAATATTTGTTGATCTCATTAACTGAATCACATAGATAGATAGATGCATATAGAGATATAATCATTGAACCGACTCATTGGATAATTCCTAATGGTTAGAATTACCATAAACTGTCAATGAGATAGTAAGAACTTCCTTTGACCTGATATCATCATAGTAATTGACAATTTATTTATTGTACTTTGATACTGGACACCAATGGCCCTAGGGCGATAGTTGAAAGGATATTGGGTATGATTAAATACTTGTAGAGTTAGTGATTGATCAAGATGGAATCTGTCAACTCTTGGTAATGAGTTTAAGCTCCATGTTGTCATGAATTATAGCCGAACAAATTAAGATCTTGACCAGGGCGATTGAATGAAAGAAGAAAAGAGTTTCTTTGGTCAATCAATGATTGATTATATTTGACATGAACACATAGTTGGTCGCCTATTAGGATTTGACAGATCATATCCTAGAGTGACCCAGAGCTATAATGACAGAAGGAATTAATACATTTTTCTTCTAGAGGTTCTTGAGAGTAAATAGTATAATTCATGTTATCCGGTCGTTAAGGAGTGTTGCTAGACGTTATCCTTGATTAGTATATTGATGTGATCAATTTACTATCGACTTAGTATTGAACCTATGGGGTTGCACACTAAGGAGTATTCTAATCTTTGCTAAAGAATTAATTACTTTATTTTAATTGATAATTAAATTAAAGAATTTAATTAGTCAAATAAATTTAGTTATTAATCCAAATAAAATATTATTATATTTTGTGCTAGCACAAAAGATATAATTAATATTGCAAACAAATTGAAGTATTCTATTTTGGAATAGAAAACGAAATTATATCTCTTGGCTAAAATATACATGTGATACATATAATTAAGGGATAATTTCACATAAGTACACTAGGGAAAAATACTTTTCAGCCGCCTAACCCACAAATACAATTTTCATACAGTAGCCCACAAATAATTTCAGCGCCTAACCCACAACTTCATCAACTACACCCAAAATCACGCCTAAATCAGATTTCACTTTTTTCTTTCATTGTTATCTTTACCTTGTTTCCATTTTCATTCTTATTTATTTTTCACTTCCTTCTGTATAGTGAACAATATCAGGAAGTTGAAGTAAAAAATAAAAATATATTCATCCTTAGAGTCCATAATTTTATTTTTATATCTTTTTGTAAAATTTAAAGTTTTGCAAGGGAAATTCTTATTTCACCGGAAAAAATAAAAATTTACATTCTTAAACACCTTATATACATTGTTATACACACAAATATAATTATGTATAATGTGTATACTTGTGTATAATCATGTATAATTCTGTATAACTATGAGAATACCCATAAATATATATATGGGTTATACATGATTATACAAAGTATATATATATGTATATACAACATATACATCATTTTTCCTCCCTTCAGAAGCTATTTAAAGTGAGAAGAAGAAGAATCAAAATTACCAAAAAAAAAAGAGATTTCATAACTACACACAGGAAGATAGATCCGGTGTGGAAGAGGAAGACAATGAGATTCACACGAAAACCTTTAGGGAAAATAGAAGGAAGTATTGATTATTCGCATATTTGCTCTAGGCACCACAAGAAGCACAACCATCTATTTGCATTTCCAAACTGTCGAAGCATCCCATATTTGCACACAAAGTGGGATGAACGGAGCAAGAAATCTGAAGAAGAGTTCGACTATTTTGCTAGGGAGAGAGAAAGAGACAGAGAAATAGCAAGAGATTGAAAATGAAAGAGAAAGTGGGGTGGGGAGAAAGTATGAAAGAAAATTTGGGAATGGAAAGTTTTCTCTGCATAAAGAAAAAGAGTGGGGGCGGCGCGGGCTAATGAGTGAAAGAAATTTCACCAGTAAAGAAATGGGCCATACCGGGTAAGAAGGGAAAATATGGGCCATATTTTGTTAGGATAGTGGGCCAAGTGACATAGAGTGTAATTTTTTCTATAATTAACACTTATCTTCTATATAAAAGATGTTATATAAAATATTCATTAACAAAGAATTTTGGTGGAAACATTGAATTGTATTTGAAAAGTCCAACATGTGGCTACAATCTCATTTAGAATGAGATTCAATTTTTCAACAATGGCAAACTTACTTTCTGTTTTGACAAGAATCCATATTTGAATTGTATTTGAAAGTCCAACATGTGGGCAGCCATAATCTCATTTTGAATGAGATTCAAGTTTTTCAACAATGGCAACTTTCTTTCAGTTTAGAATTGTACAAAAGTTCACCACCTCCGCCTTTTCCTTTGATATAATGAATAAAGATTTTCGGAGGTTATAAATATGTCCAATTGACATGAAAATTTATGATGAAAAATAATACTTTCAAGAAGCCACAGAATTAAGAGAAAAACGTACAAGAATAATTCTTGTCGTGCAATTTTGGGTAATAAGTCTTGAGAAGAAAAATCACTTTGTGAAAGTGAAAGTGCAATACAAAGCCAAGAGTGAAAATAATATTACACGAAAAGTGTTTCTTGTTTTTCTATTTTAAGTTGAAATTTCAAAAAATTCAACATAATATTTTGATTCAATTTTTTCACGGGGTTTCATTGATCAAAGAGTTGATAGTAAGGATCACTCTCGGTGTGGATATGCATAGAATCTTCGCACTATCGAAGAAATTTAAAACGCGACTCTCTTCACCAGGTACGTCTTCGATGCATGTCTTAGATCCGTTCTATGACATGTAAATAAATTTTAAACACGAAAAATTCTGCCTAAGATTGTTATTGTCTTCCGCTGCGTGTTATGAACACTTGTACGCAATCCTACAGTGGTATTAGAGCCTTGGTTTCTCGTTTCTAAAATTTATTTATGAAATATTTTTGCATTTGAAAAGTTCAAACCATAATACATGTATTTTGTGCAATAGACAAATTGTTTGAATATATGGATTGATATTATTTTATTTTGAATAAAATATGTATTTATATAAGTTAAACTACTAAGATAGTTCGTAACTTGAATTTAAAATTTCGTATAAGATACGACAGTAATCTAAAATAGGTTATTAGATTATACAATTATTTTAATTGTTATTAGTTTATAAGGTATTAACTAATAATAGTGTTCTCGCATGTATTATTTCTATGTGATATATGTGATTTATTAGATAAAAATGTTAGAAGTATGTTGAATTTCATTTTTAAGTGACATGCTTGTTCGATATTTAATTTTAAATTATTTATTACATATGATATAAATTAATTTAAGACAAAGCATATAGACAAGTTAAGCCAAATTCATGTGCTATGAAATATTTGATCATCATGTTATTAAAAGTTGTTTTAGTAACAATTCTCTCTTACTAAAATTTGAGTTCTTGAATAATAAAATATAAGATATTTTATTAGTAAAGTTATCCATCAAAATAAATAATTTTAGTTACTTCTTGCTTATAAAGAGCGGGCTGACAACCAGGAGACATATAGTTCGAGAAATGTTAAAATTATTTATTGCATTAGGTGCATGGATTAAAAGAATTATTTAATTTTACACTAGTCGCCTGGACTACCGGGGAGTATAAAATTTAATAAGTTCTTTGCTATCATGATGGTTGAACTCAACTATGCCAATAAGATCGACCTGACTACCAGGGGACTAATTGACATAGAGCTATTTAAGGAAATTGTATGTAGATACAATTGGTAAGTGTACATACCTTTAAAATATATGTGAGAAACAACTTGACTTCCAAGTGGCCCATACATATTGTTGAAGGATTCATTTACTCCACTAATAGAAATAAAGATTTCTTAAACTATAATGAGGGTAAACAATGTAAAATAATTAGTGGAAATATCATTTAGATAAAAGTTCATGTCTTTATGATATGTTTAAATATGTATTTATAATATTGCCTTTTCTTTTTTAATTTTAGATTTCTCAATATGTATGTTATATCAATATGTGGAATACTTGAGACCAACAAATTGGTAGGACCAAACTTTGATGCAAGTATAGAAATTTAAAAATTGTTCTCATGCATGAAAAACTTATTGATGTGATCGATAAGCCCGCCAAGGAAGTCCCATATGAGAATGATGATGATGCCACCAAGATTTATCAGAAATACTTGGAAGAATGTCTTACTACTAAATGCATCATTCTCGCTTGTATGAGTTTTGAGCTCCAGAGGAAACATTAGGATATGGATCCAATTGGAATCATTGAACATCTTAAAAAGATGTTTGGTACACAAAGCAGGACATCAAGATACCAACTATCTAAGGCTTTGTTTGGATCCAAATTGACTAGAAACTCTCTAGTTGGACCCTATGTCAATCGTATGATTGATCTTATTGAAGAATTTGAGAAGTTGGTTGCAAATTGGGGAAAGAGCTTTCTCAAGATTTGATCTTGCAGTCACTCTCCGAATCCTTTTCACAGTTTGTTATTAATTTTAATATCCATGAAATGAATTGCAATCTTCATGAGATGCTTAACATGCTTATTGATTATGAGAATCAACTTGCATTTGAGAAGAAGAGAAGAATTATCATGTTGGTTGAAAACTCTCTTAAGAATAAGGGTAGGGGTAAAAATAAACCTAAGAAACCTATTGCGCCGAAGGGTGGTGTGACCAAACCCATAGGCAACACAAGCAAACCTGACAAATCTGATGCTGAATGTTTCCATTGTAAGAAATTAGGACATTGGAAGAGAAACTGCCCGGAGTATCATGCAACTCTAAATGATAAGAAATAAAGTAATACTCAATTAAAAAATATTTTCAAAGTTTCTTTAACTATTACTGATGTTTCATTGTGGGTATTCGATACTGGCAATGGTTATACCATTTGCAACATGTTGCTGGGGTTCCAAATAAGCAGAATGTTGAAGAAAGAAGAAATTAATCTACAAGTTGGAAATGGTGCAAAAGTTGCGGCCATAGTTGTAGGGTCAATTTCTTTAATAATGCTTACGGGCAAAGTACTTATGTTGGATGATTGTTATTACGTTCCTAAATTTGTTTTGAATATAATTTCAGCTTCTATGTTAGATAAACGTGGTTTTCCCATATAAACATAGGCAATGATATTTGCTCTATTTATTATGGTGATAATTTATATGTGAATGTCTATCTCCAACATGATGTTTATGTCTTACCTAATGTGAATGCTAATTCAACTATGAATGTTTCAAGTATTAAGAGAAAAAGAGAGGATTAAGTAAATCATACATACCTTTTGCATTGTAGGCATGATCATATTGGAGAGAAAAGAATTAACAAGTTGTACAAGGAAAGGTACCTTGATAAATATGATTTTGAATCATATCCAACTTATGAATCATGTCTCAAAGGAAAAATGACCAAATCTCCATTTTGTTGAAAGTGGAGAAAGAGCTACTGAATTATTGAGACTAATTCATGCAGATGTTTGTGGGCCCATGAAAATTAAAGCTAGAGGTGGATATTGTTACTTCATTACTTTCACTGATGATATGTCTAGATATGAATTTGTGTATCTTATGAAACACAAATCTGAATCTTTTGAAATGTTCAAAAGGTTCCGTAGTGAAGTTGAGAAATAGACGGGTAAAAGTATCAAGGTACTAAGGTCTGATAGAGGTGGAAAATATCTTAGTGAAGATTTTACTAAGTATCTCAAAGAGAATGGAATTCTCTCACAGTGGACACCTCTAGGAACACCACAACATAATGGTATGTCTGAAAGAAGAAATCGAACATTATTAGATATTGTGAGATCTATGATGGGGTTCACCGATCTTCCAATAAATTTATAGGGATGTGCTTTGGAAGTATCAATATACTTACTAAATAAAATCCCCACTAAGTCAGTCTCTCCAACACCATATGAGATATGGAAAATATGTAAGGCTAACCTTGAACATATTAAAAAAGTTTGGGGTTGTCTAGCTTATGCTAGGAGAATGCAGTCTGATAAACTTGACTTAAGATCTGATACGTGTAGGTTCGTTGGTTATCCCAAACAAACAATGAGATTTTATTTCTATCACCCTTCTGACCATAAAGTGTTGGTAGCTAGAGGAGCAACCTTTTTGGAAATGGAATTTCTTTTTGAAGGAAATTATAGTGGAGAAATAGAACATGATGAAACTGTTGGAAATAGAACTTGATGACTGCAAGACATAAACATCATGTTGGAGATATCCATTCACATATAAATTATCACCATAATAAATAGAGAAAATACCATTACTTATATTTATCTGAAAACCACGTTTATATAACATAGAAGCTGAAATTATATTCGAAACAAATTTAGGAACGTAATAACAATCATCC
>JASVEL010003968.1:0-90579 GCA_032618575.1 Nicotiana noctiflora
GAACCAAACCAATGTTAAGGGGAGTGTGGGGGAGGTATGAGGAGGCTGTGGTGTGAATTTGGTGAAGTTTGGCGTAGTTTGGGTTTTGACTCGAATCTTTGAATGAAGATTCGAGACGTTTGGTGGTGATTCGAGGTTAACGAAGGCTGGGTTCGTAATGGGGGAGGTGAGGGGAAGATTTTGGCATTAGTTTGGTGGCCATTGGCCTACCGGAACCGCCGTGAGGCGATTTCCGGCAGGCGGAGCACGGCGGAGGAGGGCGGGGGTCAAGAGACCTGGTCTTTGAAGGTGGGAGGGGGGGGGGGGGGGGGGGGGGGGGTTTCTGGGTAATTAAATGAATGCTTTAATCTTGGCCGTTGGATGATAAGAATCCAACGGCCAGGATCAACAGACTGGGGCGATTAAATGAGATCCGTCCGATCCCCGCTGATTGACGGCTTGGATCCTTTTTGCTTAAAATGGAACGACGCCGTTTGATTAAGTTGGGGGCCGGGTATATTTGGGTAATTGATTGATTAATTTGGGCCGTTGGATAATAAAATCCAACGGTCCAGATCGAATGCTACAATAACAGATGCTGGGGATGAGTATTGGGCTGGACGGACTGGGCTGGGATTATTTTGGCTTTTGGGCTTGGGGTTTAATTATAAAATGGCCCAATCCTATCTCTTTAATATTAGACTCCATGATGTATTACATATATATGTATATATATATATATATATATATATATATATATATATATATATGTATATATATATATATAGATATATATATATATATTATATATATTAACTTGTAACACAATTACATTTTCCACTACAATTATCCTACATAATTACATGTCACCTGAAAAAATGTAAATCACATAATTTTGATATCAAACACTAAAAATGCAAAACCTAATGTATATATATTATTTTTTGTATTTTATTAATTTAAATAAACAAACATGCACACAAAAAGATAAAATAACACAAAATCCCAAAAATCATGCCCAACACGAAACTATTTTTATTTTGAATTTTCTGGGAGTACTTCTCAGGTAAGGCAAAAATCACGTGCTCACAGCTGCCCCTCTTTGCGCGTAAACACGCAGAGTTTTCGTGCAAAGATAAATGAGCGGATATAAGCGATTTTTTCCCATTCGAGCACTCCGTATGAAGCATTTTGGAAAAGTTTTGACCGAACCTTGCTTCAAAGGTCTCCTACATATCCCCGGCTAAAAGGGAATCAGGTCAATGTAGTTCGGGAAGTTCTGGTAGCTGGGACTACCATGACTGTTGCGATCTCGCTGTTACCGCTGTTACTGCTGTTGCCACCGCTTAGCTGATCTCCTTGTTACACCGTACTAAGCAACAAAAACAAGAAGCTAGACTAAGTTACAGTACTACAAGTTCTTATCTATCCTTTTTTAACTTGATCTTGTCGCGCTCCTTGTCATCCTGTCTGACTTGGTGTTCCTTCTGATGCTTCTCCTCTTCCGCCAATTGTTGTTTTGGCCTATCTTGATCGCCGAACTCCGACCATTGTTTCCTTCTTTATGATCTTTGAACTATTCTCCTTCGCAATCTGAATCTATCCTTTCTGATCCTTGTTGCCTCCCTCTGCTTACGAACTTGGATTCATGCCGGCGATTTCTGTTACATTCAACCGCTTTCCTCAACCGAATTAAAATAGATCGCCACTCCTTTCTCCAGGCGGGCTCCCTGACTTCAGCTACTACTTCAAAATAAAATCGCCACTCCATTCTCCAGGCGGGCTTCCTGACTTCAATTACAACTTCAAAAATAAAATCGCCATTCCATTCTCCAGGCGGGCTTCCTGACTTCAACTACTACTTCAAAATTAAATCGCCACTCCGTTCTCCAGGTGGGCTCCCTGACTTCAACTACTACTTCAAAATTAAATCGCCACTCCATTCTCCAGGCGGGCTCCCTGACTTCAACTACTACTTCAAAATTAAATCGCCACTCCATTCTCCAGGCGGGCTCCCCGACTTCAACTACAACTTCAAAATTAAATCGCCACTCCATTCTCCAGGCGGGCTCCCCTGACTTCAACTACTACTTCAAAATGAAATCGCCACTCCGTTCTCCAGGCGGGCTCCCTGACTTCGACTATAACTTCAAAATTAAATCGCCACTCCATTCTCCAGGCGGGCTTCCTAACTTCAATTACAACTTCAAAAATAAAATCGCCACTCCATTCTCCAGGCGGGCTTCCTGACTTCAACTACTACTTCAAAATTAAATCGCCACTCCATTCTCCAGGCGGGCTCCCTGACTTCAACTACAACTTCAAAATTAAATCGCCACTCCATTCTCCAGGCGGGCTTCCTGACTTCAACTACTACTTCAAAATTAAATCGCCACTCCGTTCTCCAGGCGGGCTCCCTGACTTCGACTATAACTTCAAAATTAAATCGCCACTCCATTCTCCAGGCGGGCTCCCTGACTTCAATTACAACTTTTAAATAAATTCGCCACTCCATTCTCCAGGCGGGCTCCCTGACTTCAACTACTATTTCAAAATAAAATCGCCACTCCATTCTCCAGCGGGCTCCCTGACATCAACTACTACTTCAAAATAAAATCGCCACTCCATTCTCCAGGCGGGCTCCCTGTACCATTTTCCTCTTCCTGCATTGCCTCTCGGGCCACCTTCTCTTCTGAATTGTCTTGTCTTGGAATTGCCTTCCCCTGGGTCGTATTACTTTGTCTTCTGGCTGCTGGGGATATTTTGGAACCGTTTACTCGCCTGCTGGGGATGATGCTGCTGAGGAAGTATTCTCTGTTTCCTTCACCCCTCATTCTCTTCCTTCTTCCCATACCTCCTCTGGGACTCACGCTTTTGCCTCCTCGAGCAAATTATGGAATGTAATACTGCTGGAGGAATCTCGAAGCCATTGTTTTATTTTCCCACAACCGCTGGGGATGATACCGGGCTCAAAGATCATTCCGTCTTGTGTTGCTTTCTACCCTTGCCCCCTGGGTCTTGCTTTCAAGAAAATTTTCGCAACAGGAGAAAATTTTCTGCCCCAGTTTGATAAAATTCTGGACGGTATGCTTTTCTGCCAACGAACCCTCTTTTCCTGCTTTTAAATCAAAGAAAAATTGTTAGTTTCAAGATGCGGTGGGTGGTCGTGCCACTCTTGTTGGGGCCATTTTCTTCCAGCTGCTTGGCCTCTCTCGAACTTTGAGGGCGACGTTGACGCTTTCTGGGGACGATGCTTTTCCACGAACGACCTCTCATCTTTCCTTTTATTCCACTCTTTGGTTTGATCCGACTCTTTTTAGCCGGTGATCCGTTGCGTGAAATCATCTTTCGGACATGCCACATGTGTCCATCATACTCCATAATTCTTGCGAACCTTCCACTCAGCCTGTCATCCCAATCTTACTATCGTAACGACTTCTGTCTTATTGCCTCGTTCCATGCCTATTCACTTTCAATATACCGCTTTGGGAGACTTGGTAGTAAGCTTTGAAAAATCAATTTTCGAAAATGAAAGAAAAGAAAAGAATACTGACCGCAAATGACAAAAGAAGAGAAAAACTTTTCTGAACTCAAAAATAGGAAAACTTATCTGAATGTGTGCCTGATCCAATGGTTATGCCGCGCCTTCGAGATTAAACTACCCAGTCAATTCCTATCAATCACTTTCTGATGCCGCGTTCTGCTGGAGGTAAACGGATGTCCAAACCTTGTCTCATGCAGACATCTTGTAACCATCTCGTCCTGTCACCTCACAGTGCCCTTCAAATGGTTTTCACTAATGAGATTCTCTCATTTCTCTCTATCTCCCGTCGCCTTAAGGTGCCCGTGAAGGTTTTCACCGTAAGACTCTCTCATTTTACTTCTCTCAACTTCCTTCGCCTTAAGGTGCCCGCGAGGGTTTTCACCGTTAAGACTCTCTCATTTACTTCTCTCAACTTCCTTCGCCTTAAGGTGCCCGCGAGGGTTTTCACCGTTAAGACTCTCTCATTTATGCTTTCTTTCCCTGCGGCGGGGTATCACCCCTGAGATTCCCTCTAGAGCGTTATCCCCTTTCGGCTTGTGCATCCTGGATTCAATCGAGGGTCGGGATGTCACTCTTGGCTTTCATTCAAATGACTTGGCACTTCTCAAATACTAATCGAGAGGTCTTTCTGGTTCTTGATATGGTTTCTGCGCGTGAGGCTGAAGAAAGGAGTTTAGCCTCAACGGTTAGCTTATTACAACTTTCGGAATCCACACTATCTTTCAAACGAAACAATGACTTCTGCCCCAGTTTTGTTGCTTGGGGGATTTTTTGATTTTTATTTTATTATGACCGAGCCGTGTGGCGCCTACGTATCCTTCTTGAGGAATCAGGTCGAACGTAGTTCACTTTTTCTTGTATTACTTCTTTGTTTCTTTTCTATTCTGTTACACATCTTCCTTGATGATTCCGAAAGAGGGTATGTGAAAGAATAATTAAGGCTCAAATGGGGAACAAAGGTTAAAGTGTTTGGGTAGTAGAAAAATTGCCTCTGTCATTTCATTCTCCGAAAAATGCCAAATACACACAAACGAAACCAAACGTTGACAAATGCATTAAAGAATTACACATAATATCTCTTGACTGCATCAGAATTGATAGCCATATCGGTGCATCTTCCCTCAACATCAGTTAGGCATAGAGCGCCGTTGGATAATACTCTAGTCACCACAAATGGTCCCCGCCAATTTGGAGCGAACTTGCCTTTCGCTTCGGCCTGATGTGGTAGAACTCTCCTCAGCACATGCTGTCCCACTTCAAATCTCCTGGGACGTACTTTCTTGTTATATGCTCTCGCCATTCTCTTTTGATACAATTGGCCGTGGCATACTGCTGTCAATCTCTTTTCATCGATCAAGCTCAATTGCTCCAATCGGGTTTTGACCCACTCGTCGTCATCAATCTCAGCTTCAGCGACAATTCGGAGGGACGGAATCTCAACTTCTGCGGGTATTACTGCTTCAGTCCCGTATACCAACAAGTAAGGAGTTGCACCTACCGAAGTCCGGACGGTAGTGCGATAACCCAACAACGCAAATGGTAACTTTTCATGCCACTGCCTAGACCCTTCTACCATCTTCCTCAATATCTTCTTTATGTTCTTGTTTGCTGCCTCGACCGCACCATTTGCTTTTGGGCGATACGGTGTGGAATTTCGGTGTGTAATCTTGAACTGTTGACATACCTCTTTCATCAATCCACTGTTAAGATTTGCACCGTTATCCGTAATGATCATCTTTGGAATTCCAAACCTACAAATGATGTGGGAGTGTACGAAGTCCACTACCGCCTTCTTGGTCACTGATTTGAATGTTTTGGCCTCCACCCACTTGGTAAAATAATCAATCGTTACCAGAATGAACCTGTGACCATTGGAAGCCGCAGGCTCAATAGGTCCAATAACATCCATACCCCATGCGACAAACGGCCATGGTGCCGACATTGTATGCAATTCAGTCGGCGGAGAATGAATCAAATCTCCGTGTATCTGACACTGATGGCATCTTCGCACGAAACTTATACAATCCCGCTCCATAGTGAGCCAATAATATCCTGCTCGAAGAATCTTCTTTGCCAATACGTATCCGCTCACGTGTGGTCCGCAAACTCCCGAGTGTATATCCGTCATCACTGTTGTGGCTTGACTTGCATCTATACATCTCAACAATCCCAAATCTGGGGTTCTTTTGTACAGCACCCCTCCACTAAGGAAAAATCCGTTCGCCAACCGCCGAATAGCTCGCTTTTGATCTCCGGTTGCTTGCTCTGGGTATACTCCTAACCTGAGGTATTCCTTGACATCATGAAACCACGGCTCACCATCCACCTCTTCCTCTATCACGTTACAATAAGCATGTTGATTCCGGACACGGATGTGTAATGGATCGACACGAACCTTGTCCGGGTGATGTAGCATTGATGCTAAAGTATCCAACGGGCAACCTCATTATGCATCCTTGGGATATGTCTGAATTCTACCGACCGGAAACGCTTAGTCAAATCATGCAAACACCGACGATACGGGATAAGCTTTAAATCTCTGGTTTCCCATTCTCCCTGAATCTGATGTACCAGAAGGTCCGAGTCCCCCAAGACCAAGACGTCCCGTACATCCATGTCCACCGCTAATCGCAACCCCAAGATACATGCCTCGTACTCAGCCATATTATTGGTGCAATGAAAACGCAGCTGAGCAGTAACAGGATAATGATGTCCTGTTTCAGATATGAGCACAGCCCCTACTCCGACTCCTTTTGCGTTCGCCGCTCCGTCGAAGAAGAGCTTCCACCCCGGATCCTTGGTTAGTTCTAACCCCTCAATTTGCAACACCTCTTCGTCTGGAAAATACGTCCTCAAGGGTTCGTATTCGTCATCAACAGGATTTTCAGCTAAGTGGTCGGCCAGGGCTTGAGCTTTCATAGCCGTCCTTGTCACGTATATGATGTCGAACTCCGTAAGTAATATTTGCCATTTTGCTAACCTCCCTGTAGGCATAGGTTTCTGGAAAATATACTTCAACGCGGATCCAAACGCGAAATGAGGTAAGTGGTGTAAGAAGACAAATAGTGTTTCAGCTTTTGGGCTACCCAAGTCAGGGCGCAACATGTCTTTTCTAGATGAGTGTACTTGACCTCGTGGACTGTGAACTTCTTACTGAGGTAGTAAATGGCCCGTTCCTTCCTGCCGGTAAGATCATGCTGCCCCAGTACGCAGCCAAACGAATTCTCCAAGACCGTCAGATAAAGAATCAGGGGCCTACCTGGCTCAGGCGGAACTAGTACGGGTGGATTTGACAGATACCCTTTGATCCGGTCAAACGCTTCCTGACATTCCTGCCGTCCATTCTATCGCCGCGTCTTTTTTCAATAGACGGAATATGGGTTCACAGGTTGCCGTAAGCTGGGCAATAAACCTACTGATGTAATTCAACCTTCCCAACAGACTCATTACCTCTGTTTTATTCTTCGGCGGGGCTAACTCCTGAATGGACTTGATTTTGGATGGGTCCAACTCAATGCCCCGTCGGCTGACGATGAATCCTAGCAACTTTCCTGATGGAACTCCGAATGCGCATTTGGCCGGATTAAGCTTGATGTCGTACCTTCGGAGTCTTTGAAAGAACTTCCTGAGGTCAGCAACACGGTCTTCTTGACGCCTAGATTTTATGATCACATCATCCACGTACACCTCAATTTCCTTGTGTATCATGTCATGGAATACCGTAGTCATCGCCCTCATATATGTTGCTCCTGCATTCTTCAAACCAAACGGCATCACTCGGTAGCAATAAGTCCCCCACGGTGTGATAAAAGCCGTCTTTTCTGCGTCCTCTTCATCCATCAAAATCTGATGATATCCCGCATAACAATCCACAAAGGATCCGATTTCGCGTCCGGCGCAATTATCAATCAAGATATGGATATTGGGAAGCGGAAAATTATCCTTAGGGCTCGCCTTGTTGAGGTTGCGATAGTCCACACATACTCTGATCTTTCCGTCTTTCTTCGGCACCGGTACTACATTAGCCAACCATTCAGGGTATCGAGTGACGCCGAATGACTTTCGCCTGCAACTGCTTGGTTACCTCCTCCTTAATCTTCACACTCATCTCCGTCTTGAATTTCCGCAGCTTCTGCTTGACGGGAGGATATGCCGGATCAGTGGGTAATCTATGAACCACTAGATCAGTGCTGAGTCCTGGCATGTCGTCGTACGACCATGCGAAAATGTCTTTAAACTCCATGAGTGTTTTGATCAATTCTTCTCTCAAATTGGGTTCAATATGGACACTTATCCGGGTTTCTTTGACGTCATCCGCATTCCCTAGATTAACGGCCTCGGTATCATTTAAATTCGGTTTGGGTTTTTCCTCGAAGTGACTTAATTCTTCACCGATTTCTTCTACGGCTTCATCATCGCCGTACTCTGACTCACTCTCGTCACTTCTTATTTCATGCGTTATTATTTCCAAACCCGATTGACTTTCTAGACTGGGTTGATTAATCTTTAAGCACGCCATATCATTAAGATCGGTTGCAAGAAAGCTGTTCAGAAAAGTAAAAAGAAGGAAAAAGATAAACAAAATTAGACACGAAGGAACCAAATTTCATTAATGGGAATTGTACAAAGGGAAAACAAACTGCAAACTTAAATCAAAAATGAACTAAAAACAACGGGATTTTACTCCGGGGACAAACCCCCAATACAAAATTTCGAAAGAAAAACAATCCAAGTCAAACTACCAAGACTCCTTCCGGACAGGGAGAGGAGTAGCCTTCCAGTTATTCAGTTTTGCCTTTGGTCCCACAAATTGTATCTCGGCGTGACTAGATCCTTCACCGTCCTCGAGCATACATACATCTGTGAATAGGTCCTCGAACTTCCTGAAGAACTCTTCGTCTGGCCTGATCGTAGGACCGGGAATCTTTGTCGTTGGATGTCCTCTTGCTCCGGACCTGACAAAAGATTGGTAAAGGCGTGGAACAGGCTTTGGGAGCACCCATGTCTTCTGCTTACTCCTCTTTGCTCGCCGGATGTCCTCTGATGTTGGCTGGAATCCCAAGCCGAAGGTTCCCAAGTTTTCGACCACCGATACCGGTTGTATGATTCCTTGCCGAGATGCACCTAGACCTTTACCGGGTATGAAACCGTGTCGCAACATTTCATGAGCCACCATGACATCTGCAGTAATTGTCCTGTCATCGGGAATGCATTCCCCTTCTAGAACTCGGTTGGCGGACACCACATCGCAGACCTGATATACCCACGGCCCAACATCTTCTTCCGTTTCAACAAAGGGAATGATGGTGCCTGATTGTGGATCGTTCTCTCCATGGACGACGATCTCCTGTTGGTCCCACTCAAACTTGATGAGTTGGTGTAAGCTGGATGGAACTGCTCTTGCGGCATGGATCCATGGTCGCCCTATCAGGAGGTTATATGACACTACCATGTCCAGCACCTGGAATTCCATGGTGAACTCCACTGGCCCAATTGTCAAGATTAGCACTATGTCACCAACCGACGCTTTGCCTCCTCCGTCAAACCCTCGAACACATACGCCGTTCTTGCGTACCCTGCCGATGTCTACTTTTAATTTGCCCAGTGTAGAGAGAGGACAAATGTTAGCACTGGACCCATTATCGACAAGGACTTTGGTAACCACCGCCTCTTCACACTTCACCGTAAGATATAAAGCCCTGTTGTGCTCAGTGCCTTCCTCAGGCAACTCGTCATCGGTGAAGGTGATCCGATTTGCTTCGAAGATCCGATTGGCGATCTTCTCCAAATGGCTTACTGAGATTTTATCCGGTACATGTGCCTCATTCAGGACTTTCATCAATGCTTGCCGATGTTCTTCAGAATGTATCAGCAAGGATAGCAATGATATTTGCGCCGGAGTCTTCTTCAACTGCTCTAAGACAGAGTAGTCATGCAGCTTCATCTTTTTCAAGAATTCTTCCGCTTCTTCATCGGTTACCGGCTTTTTCAATGCTGCCGGAGTGGTCTTCCTCAATTCCGCAGGGCAAAACATCTCCCCGAGCGGGTCAACCCTTGGGCTTCACAAACTTCCTCTTTCACCTCCTTTCCTCTGCAGGTCGTTGTAATCCGAGCATAATTCCATGGGACAGCCCGGCTATCAGTTACTGGCAACTGTGTTGCCGGCTGGATGATGAAAGGATCCATTCGAACGCCTGCTACTGTCAAGATGGGCTTGATTGCTGCCCCCGGTACAACTATCTTGGCCGGCTTCACCGGTACTTCGTTCACACTTTCCTTTCCTGCTTCCGACTCTCCTGGTATGTCTTTCTTGCAACTGGGCGACTCATCAAGGCTTGGCCCTTTTCTCGTTCCTGCCCCGCTAGACTTAATCATCATTACAGTCTGAGAGGCTTTCTCCTTTCCTTCCTCCGTCCGTACCAACTCGATCATATTGGTCTCATGATGAGTTGGAAGCGGGTTTTGGTTGATGTTGGGCTCTGTTGGAGTCTGGACCTCAATCCTGCGAGTGTCAATGAGCTCCTGGACGGCCGTCTTTAGCCTCCAACACTTTTCTGTATCGTGCCCCGGACATCCCGAGCAGTAGGCACAATTTACTGAATGGTCCAGGTTCTTCGGGAGGGGGTTTGGTAGCTTAGCTTCAACCGGATTTAGCAACCCTACTTGCTTCAACCGGTGGAACAGACTGGTGTAAGACTCTCCTAAGGGAGTGAAAGTCTTTGGCCTCGGCGCCCTGTCGCCCCTGAATGCTTGGTTCGGACGGAAACTCGCGCCCGAGGGGTTTCTGTAAGCTCTTGGGGGTGGGTGATTGTTTTGCGGGTTTGGTGCACGCCACGGTGCATGGACGGGAGGTGCAGAATAGGACTGTGCGTGGTGGACAGTAAAATGGGGATCAGGTGCGGGATAGTAATGTTGCGGGTGGTTATATGGGCTGTGGGAGTAATTTTGGTGGTGAGGTTGGGGTGGGCTATATTGGGGTGCGGGGCCTCTATTTCTGAACCATGCCCCGGACTCGACGGCCGCAACTTCCTCTCTCCTCTTTTTCCCCGGTACTCCTCCAGTACCACTTTGGATAGCCTGAGTGGTGGCTTTCAGTGCTGAGTAACTCATGATCTTGTTGGCCTTCAAACCTTCCTCGATCATACCCCCATTTTTATCACCTCGGTGAATGATTTACCTACGGACGTTACCAGATGTCCGAAGTAGGTGGGCTCTAATGTCCGCAAGAAGTAGTCCACCATCTCGCTCTCTCTCATCGGTGGATCTACCCTGGCCGCCTGTTCCCTCCAACGGAAACCGAATTCCCTGAAGCTTTCGGCGGGCTTCTTCTCTAATTTTAACAATGATAGGCGGTCAGGGATTATCTCAAGATTGTACTGGAACTGGCCGATAAAAGCTTGAGCCAAATCATCCCACGTAAACCATCTATTGGGATCCTGTCTAGTGTACCACTCCAGCGCAGATCCTCCCAGACTCTGGCCGAAGTAAGCTATCAGAAGTTCGTCCCGTCCTCCGGCCCCTCTCATTTTACTGCAGAACCCTCGGAGGTGGGCTACCGGGTCGCCATGCCCCTCGTATAGGTCGAATTTGGGCATTTTAAACCCTGCTGGCAACTGGACGTCCGGAAATGGACATAGATCTTTATAGGCGACGCTGACCTGGTTGCCCAAACCGTGCATGTTCCTGAAGGACTGCTCCAGGCTTTTAACTTTTCTGACAACTTCCTCGTGTTCCGAACTTTGGAAGTGTTTTTCCGGTTCTGCCGGATTATCCCAGTGAGGTGTATGTGATTGTGGTTCAGGAGCCCCGAAAGTAGGCTCTGGAGGATAGTAAGAGTTGTCATGGATCTGAACATATGGCTCGCTGGCCGGCCTTTGCAGAGGAGCAGGTGGAGGTGCCACAAAAACAGGGGTGGCTGGAGGAGGATTTGGTTTGGCCGGTGGAATGTGGGTGGCATATGGGTTTTCCCCCTGAAAGTATGGATAGATCGGGGCGCTTGTCGAAGGATCGATGGGCGGATGTTCCGGAGCCGAGGCGAGAGTAGGGCGGTTTGGTGAAGACTGTTCCCTGGCCCAGGCCAGGTGCATCTCTGTTATCTGTTGTTTTAACCGGTCTACCTCTTCTTTCATGATTTGTAGCTCGGATTTTTCTTCCTCGAGACTCTTGCGAGAACTAGACATGCTTACTGTAACCGGTCCTTTGGATCTAGTACGGTAGTGATGGCTGGCCAGTATATTCTGTCAAACCAACTTGCTAAACTTTCTGGAAATGCAACAAACTTGTTAGTTCACCGAGTTTGACAGATATGTTATAGCACGTTGGATGCAATGCACCTAACCAAATAACCCTTTCTACATGTACTCTTAACATGCGTCATTCCGGCCCTTTTTCTTTTTCTTTCTTTTTCTTCTTTTTTTTTCTTTTTCGACTATCTTTGCAAGCCTTATTGTTATTTAACCTATGGATTCCTTTCTTTTAGTGGTGGTCGAATCTTATGTGGATTGCCTACGTATCACGACCCCGCGTGAATCAGACCGAGCGTAGTTCTGGTAACAAGATTGTGGCAAAATTCAGTAACTTTTATATCAAATAAAACCGTGCAGTTACAAAACACGTCTTACAATAATCAGCAAAACAAAAGAAAATGCTTGACTTGGGAAAGTAAAGATAAAAATGCCAACTAGCTTGACTCAACATTTCAAAATACATTTTCAATCAAAAATCTAATGCCCTAAAATCCCTGGGGGCCCGCGAGGCATCATTCGGCCTTGCCGCGGGCCTTGGTGTGAGGTCCTTATGCAGTCCCCTCAACTCTTCCATGATCCGATGAACATAACCCATAATTGAAGCGAAAAGGTCGGCGCGGGGCATTCGTTCACAAGCTAGGCACTTCATGGTGACATAGTGCCCGATTTCTCCAATTCTGTCCTTGATCATGTCCCTTTCTCCGAGTAGCCACTCTATCTGCTGGTTTTTCGTCCCCAATCTTCGAGCATTGTTGGTGACTTGGTCTAGGAGCCTATCCACTTGTCCTTGCAGTCGGGCCATCAAATTGTGGCAACGGTCGAGGTCCGTTCTGGCATCTTGGGCTTGCTTGAAAACCCGCTCCCTGAGGACAACATTTGCTTCCCTCAGACTAGTGATGATCTCCGTGTAATCTTCTTCCACCCGTTTTAGGTGAAGTGCATGTTGATGTGCCTCCTTTCTCCAGCTAGCCCGGATCCTCGTTGTCTGGGCTTTTGACTCGTCCAATTCTCTTCGGATATCGGTGACTTGGCTTTTCAGACCCTTTATCAATTTTTCGTCGGCCCGACTCCTCAACTGTCTGTCAGCATCTCTTTTCATTTGCTGGATTTGAGCTCTCAAGAAGTCATTTTCTTGTGCCAACTTCTTTTTGTCTCCTTCGTCGGTGGCAGCCTGCATGTTCTTCTCGAATTGGAGGTCCCGGACCTGCTGTTCTATCCTGCCAATCTTCGTCCTGTACCCCTCCTCCTTTGCTAACCAATCCCATTGTTCCCGTGAATCTTCCGTGAATTGTTGGACATGGGCTCTTTTAGAACATTTCCGACGAATCCGAAATCTTTTCCCGAACCACACGTTGTACTTTGGGTCCACCTCTCCCTTAGCTAGTTCCCGGACCATGGTTTTAGGCTCAAGGAACCGACATTCGTGCCACAGCCTTCTAATCTTCTCTTCGGGGAATACAACTCCCGGGCTCAACTCAATGGCGTACTTCCTTAGGTCTTGATCGGTAGGAATAACCTGAAACCTTCCTAGTTGACGTAATACACGGTGAGGGACATATGGTTGGACACTGCGGATCCCCATCAGAAGGATATAACACTCCTCGGCCGCCATATATATTACTTCAGTATCGGGTAACCACCCGAACGCCCATTCAATCTGATCGGCTTCTATTGAGCTCAGTCGTGCAAGCCATGCCTCGACGCCTTCAGGGAATACAGCACCCATCATCCGTTCTTCGAAACCCCTGATACAGTTTTTTCCGGTCAACCCATGGTTCATGTATTGTGTTCGGTGATGGAGGTGTTCTCGCATCCATAATTGGAGTAACAGATTGCAACCTTGGAAGAAATTGCCCCCTTCTCGGCATACAGTCAAGGCTCGATAGATTTCGGACAAAACCAAAGGGACCACCGTGCCGGTAGCCTTTTTGATTGCAACATCGGCTATTCCTACCAGACTTATCTCTATTTTCTTATCTTCGCGCGGACAAATCACAATCCCCAAGAATGTCGTTATGAATGCTAGAATTCGTCTGGCCTCCCACTTGGTTCTATTCCCTGCGTGAGTCAGTCCAAGGTTTGACTCTTCAAAACCCCGAGGAGCGCCGTACCGTTGATATAAGAATTGGAGATCGCAACACCCTTTCGGCAGATCATCATTTTTCACCTTCCGACTAATGCTCAGCAAATCCAGAAACCCATGTGGAGATACCGGTCTTGGTGAGAGCAGGTATTGCCCTCTTAATTTCCCATTTAATCCTGCATAGCCCGCAATTTCCTCTAATGTGGGTGTCAGCTCAAAGTCAACGAAACGGAACACATTGCGGGTCGGATCCCAGAAAGATACTAGTGCCTTGATGATGTCTTCCCTTGGCTCGATATTCAACAGATCGACCAAACCTCCCAAAATTCTCCCTACTACCTTTTTGCTACTGTCTTCCAAATCGTTCCACCATATACGGAGCTGCTGAGGGACCTCACTAAAGATTGAAAATGATTTATTCTGATTCGTGCTCATCCCTGCACATTTATTAAGGTGATTTAAATAAGAAAAACAACTTTGTTTTGCTAAAAATAAAAAATCAGTTTTCAATCACGGCCTTTCAACGTCTTGGGGACGAAGGCTTTTAAGGCTGTGGGGTAAATTTATCGAAATCAAAATTGACCCAAAGGTGGCCGTTTATACGAAATTAGCCTTCCCGCGTCCCTTTCGGGAACATTCGGCTATTTTTGAAAACAGCGTCACCGACTTATTTAGTACAAAAGTTAGTTTTGATTTTTCGGCCATTTTTCAAAAGGTGAAGTTGGACCCGATGGAGGTTGCCTACGTATCTCACATCCAATGAGAATCAAACCCACGTAGTTCGGTTTTGACGAAACAAACGACATTATGTATTTATTCATTTTACTAAAGGAAGACAAATAAGCTATTTCTATCTTAAGAACAAAACATATTTTCCTTTCCTTTTTTTCTTTTTCTTTTTTTTTTTTTTTTTTTTTTTTTTTTAATCTCTAAAGCCGGTCAGCATGCAAGTCTATAACAGATAAATGCGCAAGACAAACAGGATGCAGCAGGATAGTCTGTTCATTTCAGGTCACCTGTCCTAGACGGACCCAACCCCCGTGTTGAGTCCCCTAAGCCAAATGCGACATGATGCAAATAAACGTTTCCTACTAGGGATCCGGCATGAAGCTTTGTTATTCTAGGTTTAAAAACCTGGGTTTATCTGTTCTAGACTTGGCTTACCCGAGCGGACAGCTCGAGCCGAGGAGGAGGCAGCAACCCGGGAATACCAGAAGCTTCACCGGTTTTGCAACTTATCCAAACCTCGTTCTAAAATGGGAATCAGACACTATACAGAAAAGAAGTCACACGAAGTGCACCCTTCTTCATGATTTAGAAGACTCGGAGAGGAGATTGGTTCCGGCACAATTTATATGTACAGTTCACAAAATATCAAAGCAGGTAAAAACAACATTTTGCACATTGATGCCAACATGTAAAAGAATCAGATAATAAAATATGCCAAATACAACAGTTATTCCGAGCTCGAATTCTAAAGAAGTCCCCAGCAGAGTCGCCAGAGCTGTCACACCTCTTTTTTACGCACCCGCAAGGATGCAAAGAGTTTTTTCCAATTAAAGGACAATCGAGATGGGATTTATTTAATTATTTCAGAGTCGCCACTTGGGAGATTTATGGTGTCCCAAGTCACCGGTTAAATCCCGAATCGAGGAAAAGAATGACTCTATTTAACAATCCGCGAACCAGAAATCCGGATAAGGAATTCTATTAACCCGGGAGAAGGTATTAGGCATTCCCGAATTCCGTGGTTCTAGCACGGTCGCTCAACTGTCGTGTTTGGCTTATCTATCCGCTTTTTACAATTATGTACTTAGTGCAAGTTAATATCCCTTTACCGCTTTTATTATTGGTTATGATTTACGAAAGAGAAAGTTGCTTAAAAATATGCTTTCGAATCACGTCACATGAAATGCACCCGGATCCTCGACATATTCTTATTCAACATTTCGGGGTTTGGATTTGGGTCGCATGAAATGCACACCCGTATTTAAGAAGGTAGAACTAAAATATGCGCCCGGATCGACTACTTATTTACACTGTTGAGAAGGGCGTGATATTCGTTAAGAAACGACGCATCTCAAAATCTAAGTATTTTATATGTACATTTATGAAGGCTATGCGATTAGTGTAACTATTGGGCGAGGCGCACCTTTGATTCAAATCTAAAGCGAACTACATCCCACTGTATTTTACTTAGGAGTTGATTCCAAATTATTTAAAACTTGCTACGAACCACACCACATGAAATGCGCCTGTGGTTCCTGACACGCTTTATTTGCTCTTGCCCGAAATTGGGGTCGGGTCACATAAAATGCACCCCCGACTCCTTAAATCTAATTACGTCATTCAGTTGAGTAATAACTCCCTAGCTAATCTTGCTTTTAACATAAGGTCTAACGTTAACAGATTTGGAGATTACACACATGAGTAGAGAAGATTAAATAGAGATACAACAGACTAATTCAGGTTTACGTGCTTATCTAATGACAGTGTATCTTTGGTCTAGCTACACTTTTCCATAACCAAGACTAGCAATACAAACTTAATTAGAGAATAACAGAACGTAATTAAACCTAAGAACTTTGGACGACTACATGATTCCACAGACTTCAAACATAAGCTTCAGGCTTCATTCTTTTCGAACCAAGGAATTACAACAACAGAGATGTGTACCTGGAATGCGGAAGAACAAAGATGAGCGAGCAATGGCAATGCAGCAACAGTAACAGGAGCAACAACAATAGGCCAGTAGCAACCAAAGTAAACCAACAGCAACTCAATAGACCAATCCAGCCACACAATAGACCAAGCCAGCAAACACTCAATACACACGACCAACAAACAGTGGCAGTTAACCACAGTAGCACAACACCAACACTGGATCAACAGCAACAATAGACACAAAACAGCAACAACAACCAGTGGCAGCAATCAACTAGACCAACAGCAACCACTAGAGCTACCACAACACTCAACAATGGTCAACACAGCAGCAGCATACAACAACTGGGATGTGCACCAGCAGCAACAAAGATACAACAACAACAACAATGGACTAACTAATGCAACAATCAACCAGCAGCCAACACTGGAGACACTCAGCCACTCAACCCAGCTAAAACAGTGGCCCAGCACCACCAACAACACAAGAACAACAACAAACTAACGACCAAACACTCCAATAGCAAAGCACGACCACAGCAGTAGCCAAAGAATGGCAAACAGGATTTCAGCAATGAGCAAGCGAAACAGTAACAAACAAGCCAATGAAACAGTACTTGTCTATCTCTTTTATGGTTTTCAAGAATGTATCTTTGCTGCCTATTTCTCTCCAGCTATTACTGTTCTTGCTCCCTCTCTTCTTCGGTCTTTTCCTCTATCTCTTTTCAAATCCCATACTTATAGTCAAAACTTTCAAACCTGGATGGCCAGCAGACTAGACTAAGGCCTTGCCCATCCCCCTCTGCCTTTTTTTTCCACTCAGATTAACCTAAGTATGGGCTTTCATTAATCTAAGCTGCTGGTCTGCCACACCTAGTGGGGATACCCTGCTGTAGCAGGTTCCACTAGCCCTTTTATGGGCAAGGGTACTTAAAAAATCCAAAAATAGGCTAACACTAACTAAATTGCCATCAGCTATATCCAAATGCCCTATGTAACAGTGATTCTGGGCATTCTTGCCCTGTTATTCCCACGGGTTTATACAACTAATCGACGAGGTCGTCTAGACTGGTTACAACATATTTGAATCGTTCAAGCCACTTATGGTGACCCACAGATTCGACCATTACTGATTCATCACCAGAAATACAATGAACGATAGGAGGAGAAGAGACAGAATCAATTAAAGGAAATTGACAAGCCAATTAATCTAAACTAACTAAACAAAATCAAATAGACACGGAAAAGGGGAAAGTCTTACCCCAGAAACTCAAAATGTAAGCGGCTCAGCTTCGAACTTGACTTGTCGAAGCCAAATGGACTTTAATTGAGGTGTTCTCGATTGGGAACACCTAGACTAAAGTCCATTGGACTTCGATTGAAGACTAATCCGACTTGAATTGGCTTTTTGAAAACTAGGGTTCTTGGGCTCGGATTTGGGGCTTTTGCATTTCTGGTTAGATTCGAACCAAACCAATGTTAAGGGGAGTGTGGGGGAGGTGTGAGGAGGCTGTGGTGTGAATTTGGTGAAGTTTGGCGTAGTTTGGGTTTTGACTCGAATCTTTGAATGAAGATTCGAGGCGTTTGGTGGTGATTCGAGGTTAACGAAGGCTGGGTTCGTAATGGGGGAGGTGAGGGGAAGATTTTGGTATTAGTTTGGTGGCCGTTGGCCTACCGGAACCGCCGTGAGGCGATTTCCGGCAGGCGGAGCACGGCGGATGAAGGCGGGGGTCAAGAGACCTGGTCTCTGAAGATGGGAGACGGTTGGTTTCCGGGTAATTAAATGAATGCTTTAATCTTGGCCGTTGGATGATAAGAATCCAACGGCCAGGACCAACAGACTGGGGCGATTAAATGAGATCCGTCCGATCCCTGCTGATTGACGGCTTGGATCCTTTTTGCTTAAAATGGAACGACGCCGTTTGATTAAGTTGGGGGCCGGGTATATTTGGGTAATTGATTGATTAATTTGGGCCGTTGGATAATAAAATCCAACGGTCCAGATCGAATGCTACAATAACAGATGCTGGGGATGAGTATTGGGCTGGACGGACTGGGCTGGGATTATTTTGGCTTTTGGGCTTGGGGTTTAATTATAAAATGGCCCAATCCTATCTCTTTAATATTAGACTCCATGATGTATTACATATATATGTATATATATATATATATATATGTATGTATATATATATAGATATATATATATATATATTATATATATTAACTTGTAACACAATTACATTTTCCACTACAATTATCCTACATAATTACATGTCACCTGAAAAAATGTAAATCACATAATTTTGATATCAAACACTAAAAATGCAAAACCTAATGTATATATATTATTTTTTGTATTTTATTAATTTAAATAAACAAACATGCACACAAAAAGATAAAATAACACAAAATCCCAAAAATCATGCCCAACACGAAACTATTTTTATTTTGAATTTTCTGGGAGTACTTCTCAGGTAAGGCAAAAATCACGTGCTCACAACCCTCTCCTCGCTTATGGAAAAGACAATGTCTGCATGGGTCGGAATGACCCCCTGCTCCCATAACCGGGCCATTCCGATCTCCCCTATTAGTGGGGCTTCATCCACCGGGTCCTATCCACCATCGACGGTAAAATCAGTCGTCGAACCTCTGGGCCGGGGAAGTATCTCATCAACTGATGGAGTTCCTCCATTTTCTGCATGCTCAGCATCTCCCATTGTTGGAGGTGGCCCTTCAACCACCGGAGAATTGACTAAAATGTATATCAGAAGAGCATCGCGCAAAGAACTACCTGCGATTATTTAGTTGTTCAAAGAGAAAAGAATAGAATTTGGTGGGCAAGATGAAGGTTATCGCAATCAAGGAAAGAAAGGAGAAGATTAATTAGCAGAATGAAACTTGATGAATAATGAAGTAATGAGAAATGAATGCCTCAACCTACCTTTATAGGCAACATAAATGGCTTTCAGGAAACCCAATAGACACCATTAACTGCATGACTAACCATCAAACGGTTCGATTCTAACGAGACGTGTGCCATTATGACGAACACCACGAAGTGCCCCCTCAGCCTTCTACTGACGCCTTACCATTATAACAATCGAAATGTCCTACTGATACTGGAAGAATGCACCATACGTCCTCAAAACTTGTAATGACCCGACTGGTCGTTTTAAATTTTCAAATCTCGTTCCCTTAAATAATACTTTTCGCATTTGCTTTAGCTAAATTATGACTTGCAGGGGTGGGTGGTTTGAAAGTTCGAAGATTTTTAGGCAAGATTAAGCCTAGTTGTTTCTTTAAGTTTCTTTAAAAAGGCCAAGTTTGACTTCGGTCAAAAACGGATCCAGAATCACGATCCGGCAATTTCTGAGGATTCGTGGGAAAATATGGGACATGTGTGTATGCCCGAAATTGAATTTTGAGGTCCCTAGCCCGAATAATAAAATTTTATGTAAAATTGTCAAGTTTCAGTTTCAAAGATTTAAATAAACTAAGAAATTATTGTTTTCAAAGGTATTAGGTTCGGATTTGGATTTCGAAACTTGGTTCAAGTCTGAAATATCAGTTAAGACCTACTTGCGAAATTTGGTGTCTATCCGAGTAGTTTAAGGGCTAACCCATTGTTAGGAAATTAAGAACTGAAGTTCATTAAGTTGGATCAATTGGTTTTGGGGTTAGATTCCTTGATTTAGTGTTGTTTTGGGTGTTTCGAGGGTTCCACTAGGTCCGCCTCGTGATTTTAGACTTGTCAGTTTGTTCGGGCGGGGCTCGAGAGCCCCGGGAGTCAAATGGTCGAGGTTCGAGCAAAGTCAGAATTTGAAGAGAAACTACATTTGCTGATTCTGTCAAAAACACTTCTGCGGCTCCTTGATCGCAGAAGCGGTGACCACATAAGCGGCCACTCGACCACATAAGCGGAAAGGGGAAAAGCGAGGGGAATCGCAGATGCGACCTTGGGATCGCAGAAGCGGTCCCGCCTATGTAGATAGACGACCGCAGATACGGCCTGGTCAACCCCCCTTGAACCGCAGAAGCGGCTAAATGGCCGCATAAGCGGACTCCGCAAGTGCGGAAATATGCCCGCACAAGCGAAAATCATTGGACCAGTGAGTTTATTAAATACGAACTCCAACCTTTCTCTCTCATTTCTCATCCGATTTTGGGGCGCTTTCGGAGCTTTCAAAGAGATGGTTTCAATATAACATCACAAGGTAAGTAATCCCTCTCACTCTTAGCTTAAATACATGAACATTAGGTAGATTTAATACAAAAAGATCAAATAAAATCAAGGGTTAGAGCTAGACCTAGGGTTATGGCAAAATTGTGATTTAACCACCTAATTAGTTATGTAATGAACTAAAATTCACATATGGTAATCCTTAGGTTATAGAGAATAATTTCTTTGAAAAATCTCGGAATTCAAGCACGTGGGCCCGGGGTCGAAATTTAGGAAACTTGCTGGAAAGGTTGGGAAATCATTTAATTAGTTAAAATTCAACCTTGTGAGCATTTATTGATTAGTTCTTGCCTTATTTTAACTAGTTGGTGCTTCTTCGGCTTCGAATTGAGCTTGGAGCCTAGTCTTGTGATTGAAAAAGTGCTTCGGAGCGAGGTGAGTCTCCTTTCTAATTTCGTAAGAGGGTATTGTCCCCTTAGGATTTATGTTGAGTACTTGTTGCTAAATGAGGGGACCACGCACGTGTTAAGTGACGAGTGTACGTGCGTAGCTACTACTATGTTAAATGTCTGGGTATATTAGGACCTACAACATGCTTATTAAATATTTCCCTTATGTTAAATTGTTGTCATGAACACCTAGTATGCACTAGAGACTTAAAAAAGGACAATATGAGCATATTTCTAAAGTTAATTATGTTTGATTGGTATTTGGACCATTTATGTGCATGTATGTGAGCTTAATATTTCATTCTTATTTGTGGATCGGGCCGATCGCCTCGGTATGAATAGATGCATCTATAGGCGCGCCGTCGACACTCGGCAAGTGCACATTTATTTCTGTTGGTTCGGGTCATTGCCTCGGTACTATGTGCACATGTTAATTATGGAAAAGCTTATACATGCTTTTTCTTGCCATTATCTCACTTGATAAATTATAAAGTTGATGTTGTAAGATTCTTGACTTATACAACATGCTAAAACCTGCTGTTATTTGCAAATTCCATGTTTGATCATGCCATATTCATTTATATATATATATATATATATATATATATATATATATATATATATATATATATATATATATATATATATATATATATATATATATATATATATATATATATATATATTAATTTATAACATAATTAAATATAACATCACAAGGTAAGTAATTCCCCCTCACTCTTAGCTTAAATACATGAACATTAGGTATATTTAATAGAAAAACATCAAATAAACTCAAGGATTAGAGCTAGACCTAGTGTTTTGGTAAAATTGCGATTTAACCACCTAATTAGTTATGTAATGAACTAAAAGTCACATATTAGTAATCCTTAGGTTATAGAGAATGATTTCTTAAAAAAATCAGAATTCAGGCACGTGGGCCTGGGGTCAAAATTTAGAAAACTTGAGGGAAAGGATCGAAAATCACTTAATTATTTAGAATTCAACCTTGTGAGCATTTATTGATTAGTTCTTGCCTTATTTTAACTAGTTGGTGCTTGTTCAGCTTCGAATTGAGCTTGGACCCCCTAAAGTGGTTCATTCTTCTAATATTTATAGTTGTGAGCTCCATGAGTAGGAAGTCAGTGGTCGTGACCATGTCGAGATTTCGTCCCCATGGGGAGGCGGTTAGGCCGTACCTTTTTCCACCTTAATGAATGAGAATCGAATCATGTTATAAACTAGTGGGCATGCGTCTTATCAATTGTGGATTAGTTCAAGATACGATATTCGTTAGTTGTGCTCCTTTGTTTTGCCTTCTTCTATCTCGCTCATTTATTCTGCTTTCTTAAGATGTTTTGCCTCCTTTTGTTCGGAGCGAGGTGAGTCTCCTTTCTAACCTCTTATGAGGGAATTATCTTCTTAGGATTTATGTTGAGTACTTGTTTCTAAATGCGGGGACTACGCACGCGTTATGTGACGAGAGCCCGTGCATAGCTACTACTATGTCAAATGTTCGGGTAGCTTAGGACCTACAACATGCCTATTAAATATATCCCTTATGTTAAATTGTTGTCATGAACACCTAGTATGCACTAGAGACTTAAAGAGGAGAATATGAGCATATTTCTAAAGTTAATTAAGTTTATTGGTAATTTGACCATTTATGTGAGCTTGATATTTCATTCTTATTTGTGGATCGGGCCGACCGCCTCAGTAAGAATAGTTGCATCTATAGGCGCGCCGTCGAACCTCGGCAAGGGTACATTTATTTTTGTTGGTTCGGGCCGTCGCCTCAGTACTATGTGTGCATGTTAATTATGGAAAAGCTTATACATGTTTTGTCTTGCCGTTATCTCACTTGATAAATTATAAACTTGATGTTGTAAGATGCTTGACTTATACTACATGCTAAAACCTGTTGTTATTTGCAAATTCCATGTTTGATCATGCCATATTCATTTATATATATACATATTAATTGACCTTAGTAAGTATCGAGTCGACCTCTCGTCTCAACTTCTTCGAGATTAGATGGTATACTTACTGAGTACACGTTGTTTATGTACTCATGCTACACTTATGTACTTAAATGTACAGGGTTTGAGGCAGGTGGATCCGGACATCACTCGGTGCATATCAGTGAGCGCTTCTAGGACTTCTACAGCGAGCTTCCTTCTTTCTCATGCTGATCCGCAATGTCTATCTATTTTGATTCAGACTATGGGACAGTGTTTTGTATATTTTTGTGTATACTCTACTGGTCACCTGTAGCTAGTGACACCGGGTTTTGGCACACACTGTAGTGAATATTCATTTTTTGGGATCTGTATTGCTATGTCAGCACTTTATGATTTTTGCTAGTTTTCTTCATTTACATGAAAACATTAGTATATCTGGTTTGGCTTATCTAAAAATAGAGACTTAATCATAATTCCGCAGTTTGGCTGGCCTAACTATGGTGTTAGGTGCCATCATGACCTATTTAGGCAAAATGGGTCGTGACAAAGCTCTAAACGCTATGAAAAGCGTACTCGACGCACACTTATTTTCCTCGGCCACGTCGTATACAGACTGCCTCCCGTCGTCGACCAAGTTTGGTCTCGCTCAAATTGTGTAAAAAATATCATACGTCTTCACCGAGAAGAGGCGCTCTGTCCTGCTTACGCGACGCCTCGATAATATGATGATATGACACCGAAAATTCTACAAGGTTCAGGTCATCACCAAAAAGAACACGGTCTTGGCTAGAGCAACGGCCGCCCCTCCCTTATCTAAGTGTTTCAGATCATAATTAACAAAGTCTGTTCATCGAGTTCGTCTGGAGCACGACCTCGATAAATGGAGCGACTAACTATATGAGTCAAAATTTGACCCCACAACAATTAATGACGATACTCTTATCTTGAACTAATCCGTAATTGATAAGAAATATGACCACTAGCTTATAACATGGTTCTATTCATATTCAGTAAGGTGGACAAAGATATGGCCTACCCACCTTCCCATGGGGACGAAATTCAACGTGGTCACGGCCACTCTCCTCCTACTCATGAAGCTCACAACTATAAATACTAGAATAATGAACCCAAAAAGGGAGACTTCTTCTTCTTGACCATTCTATGTAGAGAGAGAGAGAGAACAGACAAAAAATACCCATCTCATAGGAAGATCAAACACCATTGTAAGGCTCTGAACCTCTTCATGGAGAGGCGGACCAAATCAATATCATCAATAAAAGTTGTCAATACTTCTTATCCTAATCTTGAGTGTTTATTATTATTTCTTTCGGATGGTTCATGGATTATTATGATTTGCTATGATTGACCCGTAACTCATGTATATTGTTTTGTATTCGTAAAGTGTATGATAACTTTTGAGTCAAACATCTACCATTGCTCCAATTAGGGTTTTCTGGTAGCTAAATTGGGGAGACGATTTTCGGAATTGTATTGTGATTTGATTTCGGAGAGAGAACAAAGATATAAATACTACCCTCCCTGTCCTTTTAGATCTGATTTAGCAAACGAAAATATTTCTTCTTTAATTAATGTTTCGTTGAAAAATAAATAAATAATTAATACTTCATGTAATATCTATTTTTTTGGGTGTACGCTTTAATATCAATTATATGGCAATACTAGAGTTGATTTGTATTGTAATACGCTTTAATATCAATTATATGGCAATACTAGAGTTGATCTGTATTGTAATAGTTTTGTGAGTGACATTATATATATATATATATATATATAAACTATACACTTTTTCGCCCATCGCGCGAATGTAATTTTGGCGCGAGCTAAAACTTAAAAAAGCCCTTTACTTATTTTTATTCCTTTTAATATTTCTTGATCTATTGCTAATTACATACTTTATTCGTCTTTAAGGAAAGAAGAAAGAGAATAGGCTTTTGCGTAATAATGTGACGACCCAAAGGGTCATCACTTATTTTCTCAATCATTTCGAGCTTCTGAGGCCTTGAAAATCTCATTTATAGTTGCCTCAATTTGCGTGCACAATCCGTACGCGAAGCTGGAAATTTTTTATGTTAAAATATGTGAAAAATTTGAAGAATTTTGATATTAATATTGATATGGTTGGCTTTGGTCAATATTTTTGGTAAACGGGCCCGGACCCGTGATTTGACGGTCTCAAAAAATTCGTAGAAAAATATGGAACTCGGGCGTATGCCCGAAATCGAAATCTGAGGTTTAGAACCCCGGTAAAAGAATTTTTTTGTTAAATTATTTTCTGAAAATGTTTAAGGAAAATAAAACTGAAATTTGATTAAAAAGTAATGGTATCAGGCTCGTATTTTGGTTCCGACGCCCGGTACAAGTCATATATATTGGTTAAGCACTTCTTGTAAAGTTTGGTTGAAAACGGATGTCGTTTGACGTGTTTCGGCCTTAAATTGGAAATTTTGGAAGTTATGAAATTTTGAAAGAATTCTTGAGTTTTAAGGCTCAATTCATTGATTTTGATGTTATTTTGGCGATTTGATTACGCGAGCAAGTTCGTATGATGATTTTGAGTTAGTGTACATATTTGGTTTGAATCCTCGAGGGCTCGCGTGAGTTTCAGATAGGTACCAGGATGATTTTGAGCTTAGGAAAATTGCAGAAAATCTACAACAGACATTTCTTCATCACGTTCGCGTCCTGTTGGTCGCGTTCGCGATGCCCAGCTTGTTACCTTCTTCGCGATCGTGGAGGCCTTCTCGCATTCGCGTAGCATAAATTTGAAGCCATCCTTTTTCCTCTACGCGTTCGCGTAGGACAAATTTGAAGCCCAGAATTTTTCTCTTCGCGTTCGCGACTCACCCTACGCGAACGCGATGCCTGTCATTTTCCTTCATCGCGAACATGACCTGGGTGTTGCGAACACGATGAATAAATTGCTGCCTAGTGAATTTAATCCCAAAATAGAACAGAATCGGGATTTGCATCCCATTTCACAAACTCTCTCTTCTCCGCAACTTCTTGGGCGATTTTTGAGCAATTCTTCATCAAACTTCTTGGGTAAGTGATTCTTGACTCATTTTCTTCATTTTCCATCAATATTATTTGAATTTATAGGCCTAAGTATGTGTAAATGGGTAAAAAAAATTAGAGAAATGAGTATAGTTAGGGTTTTCAAAGAATTTGCGATCTAGACCTCGTTTTGGGGTCGAACTTAAGAATAAATTGTATATTTGAACTCGTGAATGATTGGGTGAATTAATTTTGGTTCGAACCTCGAGTTTCGATCATGTGGGCTTGGGGTCGATTTTTACTATTCCGGACAGAATGTTGTAAAAATTGTATTTGGCCATATGAACTAGTTTGTTAAGTAGTATTGATGATATTAAATCAATGTATATAGATACGATTGGATTGGAGCCAAATTAGAAAGGAAAAGACATTGCTATGGATCGAATTGTTCGTAAACTTTCAAGGTAACTGTTTGTTCTATCCTAGCTTGAGGGAATAAGAATTGAGTTTATGTGTTAATTGTTATATGTGGAGTCCGATGTATAGGCATGGTGATGAGTATCTATACGTTGGGGGTCGAGCATGACCTTTGGTATTAAATGTATTAAATTCCTATTAATTCTATGTGATTATGTGAGAGGAAATTATTATTGGTTTTATACCGATAATATATATAAATTGTTGATTAAAGGTTATTGGTGTCACACCGGTAACAGACATATATTGTTGATTTGTTATTATTTATTGGTTTATACTGGTAATATAAATATTGTTGAAATTTGAAGATTATTGGTTTAATACCAGTAATACTTTTATATACTTACTGTTGATCAGAGGTTATTAGTTCAATGCCGATAATATACATTATTAAAGAATTGGGATCGTGTGGCACGTCGACCACTTATATAGTAAAGAATTGGGATCGTGTGGCACGCTGACCAATTATATAATAAGAAAACGGGATCGTGTGGCACGCCGACCACAAAGTTATTTGAATCTTGGCATTGGTCATAATTGTTGGTAGCCTATTATTAAATCTGGGAGCGAGTGGTACGCCTACCATGAGATATGCAATGAAAAATGAATTGAGACATGAAAGTAAGTTTTGTTCCATTGTTCAAATTACTTCAGATATTATAAATTATTGATTGCTATTTCAGAGCGGATTCTTTCCTTATAAATATTCGATAATATTTTCTGCTGTTGTATATGTATATATTTCAACTGTACAGGTTTATGTGGGTGTCCGGTCCTAGCCTCGTCACTACTTCGCCGGGATAGGCCAGACACTTACCAGCACATGGGGTCGGTTGTGCTGATACTATACTCTGCGCTCTTTTTACGATTGTGACGGACAGCAGCAACGGCAGTAGTATGATTGCGGATATTCCGACTATTGAGACTTCGAGGTAGCCTTGCAGGCGTCCACAGGACCCGTTGTCTCCTCTATCTATATTTTTCATTCTGTTATCTCATGTATTCGAGATAAACAACTTATATTTCTTTCAGATGATTATGTGTATTATTCTTAGAAGTTCGTGAGTATTGTGACACCAGCCTTGGGTAGTGTATCATGCTTGGGTTTTCTGTATCGTACTTCTTAAAATTTGCTAAGTCTTCCGCTAAATTTTCTTTATTTCGCTGTAAATTCATAATTTTATTTATGGTCCTGAAAAGAGAGTTGTAACTAATGGAAATGTATAGTAAGAATTGGCTTGCCTAGCTTCTACTAGTAGGCGCCATCATGACTCCCGGTGGTAGGAAATCCGGATCGTGACAAGTTGGTATCAGAGCTCTAGGTTGCACAGGTCTCACAACTCACGAACAACCTTAGTAGGGTCTGAGGAATCGGTACGGAGACGTCTGTATTTATCCCCCAAAGTATACAGAGTTAGGAAAATCTTCCCTTTATTCTTTCCAGCCGTGCGACTTTGATCTTTCAAATGCTAATTGAATTTCTACTCAGTTCTTCCGCAGATGGCAAGAACACGGGCATCCTCATCTCCTGAACAGCAGCCCGAGGTCCTATCAGTGGCAGCTCCCGCTAGGGGCAGAGGCCGAGGTCGAGGCCGTCCTAGAGGCCAAGGTAGGGGCAGAGCTCAGCCCCAAGGAGCAACACAAGTGGCAGAACCTCCGGTTCATATCGCGGAGGAGGTTCCATCCCCAGCAATTCCAGTGGGCCCGGCTCAGGTCCTAGGAGGGATTATGTTTACACTGAATCTTGAGGATGCTTTAGTCCGGATATCAGGTTTTATGGACAATATCACCAGAGCAGGTTTACTACCAGTAGCACCAGCCACTTCTCAGGATAGATGAGGTAATTAGACTCCTGCTATGCGCACTCTGGAGCCAGTAATTCCCCAGGCTCCGGTTCCTGTGATTCAGCCATCTGAGGTAGTTCAGCCGGTCATAGGGTCTCAGGCTAGTGATGGTGCAGCTATGTCTGCTGACGCATTATGGAGGATGGACAGGTTTTCCAAGCTGTTCACTACCACATTCAGTGGCACTCCTTTAGAGGATCCCCGGGATTTCCTATGTAGCTGCCACAAGGTTCTCCGTACTATGGGCATTGTGGAGACTAATGGTGTGGATTTTGCTACTTTTCGATTATCTGGTTCCGCCAAGACTTGGTGGAGAGATTATTGTCTATCTAGGCCAGCAGGATCATCATCTTTGACTTGGGGCCAATTTGCCGAGTTGTTCTTGGAAAAATTCCTTCCAGCAACTCAGAGGGAGGCTTTGCGCATGCAATTTGAGCGTCTTCATCAGGGTTCTATGTCTGTCACACAGTACGGGACTAGGTTCGTGGACCTGGATCGTCATGCCATTGTCGTACTTCCCACAGATCGGGAAAGGGTGAGAAGATTTATTGATGGCTTGAATCAGCTAATTCGAGTGCAGATAGCTATGGGAATAGGGACTGAAATTACTTTTCAAGAGGCGGCTAATGCAGCCCGTTGGATCAAGATGGCTCTATCACAGGGAGCAAGTCATGGATCGGATAAGAGACCCCGTAATTCGGGCAGATTCACTGGTACCTCGTCTAGATGTAGAGACTCTCATGGTAGAGGCCATCCTCCTAGGTCTTATCGGTCAGCTCTTCAGGTTTCTCACGATGCTTCTAGTGGTTGTAATCCTCAGCCACACTATTCTGATCAGCAGCCTATCAGTGCACCACCACTTCGCTATTCCTAGCAGCCGATGGCTTGTTTTACGTGTGGCGACCTTAGGCACATTGCAAGGTATTGCCCTTGAGCTTCTGATAGTTCTCAGCAACAGGGTTCTCGTGCTATGGTTCAGGCCCCGGTTCCCCCACAGCCTGCCCAGCCAGCTAGATGTGGGGGTAGAGGACATAGAGGTGGAGGCAGAGGTCATAGAGGTGGAGCTCAGACCGATAGAGGTAGAGACCAGCCATCAGCTGATCGTCCTAGAGATACTGCTTAGGTTGGTGGGGCCCATCCCCCAATGTTATGCACTTCCTACCAGACCAAAGGCTGAGTCCTTAGATGCCATCATTACAGGTACTATTTTGGTTTGTGATAGAGATGCGTTAGCATTATTTGACCCTGGGTCTACATATTCGTACGTGTCTTCCTATTTTATACCGTACTTGTTTCAGCCTAGTGATCCACTGGGTGTTCCTGTTCATGTGTCTACACCAGTAGGTGATTCTATTGTGGTTGATCGAGTTCATCGGTCATGTATTGTATTGATCGAGGGTCTTGAGACCCGTGCTGATTTATTGCTCCTAAATATGGTGGACTTCAATATTATATTAGGCATGGACTGGCTATCTCCATATCATGCTATTTTAGATTGCCATGCCAAGATTGTGACTTTAGCTTTGCCTAATTTTCCCCGTATAGAGTGGAAAGGAATTTCAGGTCATACTAGCCGCAATGTTATTTCTTATGTTAAGGCTCAGCGTATGGTTGGAAAAGGGTGTTTGGCTTATTTAGCCTATGTCTGTGATTCCAGTGCTGAGGTTCCTTCTATTGACTATGTGCCCGTGGTTCGTGAATTTCCTGAAGTGTTTCCTTCAGACCTCCCGGGTATGCCACCTGATAGGGATATTGATTTTGCATTGACTTGGTTCCAGGCACTCGACCCATTTCTATTCCCACATATCGTATGGCTCCGCCAGAGTTAAAAGAATTGAAGGAGAAGTTGCAGGATTTACTTGAAAATGGTTTCATTAGACCTAGTGTTTCGCCGTGGGGTGCGCTAGTATTATTTGTAAAGAAGAAACATGGTTCGATAAGAATATGCATTGACTATCGGCAGTTGAACAAGGTGACTATCAAAAACAAATATCCACTTCCGCGAACTGATGATTTATTTGATCGGCTTCGGGGTGCCAAGGTCTTTTCGAAGATAGACTTGAGATCTGGCTATCATCAGCTGAAGATTAGGGCATCTGATGTCCCTAAGATAGAATTCCTCACTCGGTACATACATTATGAATTTCTGGTCATGTCTTTTGGGTTGACAAATGCCCTAACAGCTTTTATGGAATTGATGAATCGGGTGTTCTGGCCTTATTTAGACTTGTTTGTAATAGTCTTCATTGATGACATATTAATATATTCCCGCAGTCAGGAGGAGCATGCGCAACATCTCAGAGTGGCTTTGCAGACTCTGAAAAATAGCAAACTATATGCAAAATTTTCAAAGTGTGAATTTTGGCTAAGTTTAGTTGCATTCCTGGGTCATATTGTGACGGCAGCAGGTATTCAGGTTGATCCAAAGAAGATTGAGGCAGTCAAGAACTAGCCTAGACCGACATCAGCCATAGAAATTCGGAGTTTCTTGGGGTTAGCGGGTTATTATTGATGATTCGTGGAGGGGTTTTCATCTATTGCAACTCCACTGACCAGATTTACGCAGAAAGGTGTTCAGTTCGAATGGTCAGATGAATGTGAAGCGAGCTTTCAGAAGCTCAAGATAGCCTTGACCACAGCACCGGTTACGGGACCTTATATTGTTTATTGTGATGCTTCCCGTATTAGTCTTGGTGTAGTGTTAATGCATGATGGCAAGGCTATTGCCTATGCTTCGAGGCAGTTGAAGATTCATGAAAAGAACTATCCAGTTCATGATCTAGAATTGGCGGCAATTGTTCATGCATTGAAGATCTGGAGGCATTATTTGTATGGTGTGGCATGTGAAGTATACACCGATCATAAGAGTCTTCGATATTTGTTCAAACAGAAGGATTTGAATTTGAGACAGAGAAGATGGCTAGAATTGCTGAAAGATTATGATGTCACCATCTTATATCATCCGAGAAAAGCAAATGTGGTGGCCGACGCTTTGAGTAGGAAGTCAGCCAGTATGGGCAGTCTTGCTTATATTCCAGTCAATTAGAGGCCGCCTGCTTTGGATGTTCAGTCCTTAGCCAACCGATTTGTGAGGTTGGATATTTCTGAACCCAGTCGAGTGCTAGCTTGCACGGTCTCTCGCTCTTCATTATTGGAGCGTATCCACGATCAATAATATAATGATTCTTATTTATGTGACCTTAAAGACACGGTTCAGCAAGGAGGTGCCAAGCAGGTCACCATAGATGCTGATGGGATTCTGAGGATGCAAGGGCGCATTTGTGTGCCAAATGTTGATGGGCTTATAGAATTAATTTTAGAAGAATATCACAGTTCGCGGTATTCTATTCATCCAGGCGCAGCGAAGATGTATCAAGATTTGCAGCAATATTATTGGTGGTGTAGAATGAAAAAGGATATTGTAGCATATGTAGCGCGGTGTCTGAATTGTCAGCAGGTTAAATATGAACATCAGAGATCTAGCGGTTTATTTCAGAGAATTGAGCTTCCTGAATGAAAGTGGGAGCGGATCATTACGGACTTCATTTCTGGACTTCCGATGACTCGGAAGAAGTTTGATACTGTTTGGGTTATTGTTGATAGGCTGACCAAGTCAGCTCATTTTATTCTGGTTACCACTACCTATTTATCCGAGAGATTAGCTGGGATTTATATCAGGGAGATTGTTCGCCTTCATGGTGTGCCTATCTCTATTATTTCAGATCGAGGTGCGCAGTTTACCTCACATTTCTGGAAGGCGGTTCAACGAGAGTTCGGCACCAAAGTCCAGCTAAGTACAGCCTTCCATCCCCCACATGGACGGTGAGGCGCCCACAGCTGCACCTACTCTGGTGGATTTCATGACTGCGCCGGGATTTTAGGAGGTCATGGGCCATGTGCTTCGGTTCATGGACACTATGACTCAGGTTGGTTTATTTTCAGCAGATCCAGCACCCGATCGGGGTGTCGCAAGTCATGAGCATCTAAAGGAGCCCAAATACCTTTACAAGACCAGCAGTGTACAATACGGAAATTTTAAAGTGAAAAGGGTAGAAAATCCGGTGCCGCAGATGCTGGCGGTCACCTGGCTCAAACCCGCTACCGGGTAACAAATACATGCATCTGCACATGATGTGCAGGGAGTAAAGAGAGTACTTCCAATTCAGTGGTAATAAAGGTAAATAATGCTGAGAAGAAAGATATCATGTAAGAGCACTACATCATGCTATAAAGTACAATATAACCCTTTTTAGAATCCAGTAATTCCATGAAAATCCTTTATAAAATATCTGAATCAATTTAAAACCTATTTTTCTTTCCTTATTAACAGTTAAGCATATGAATGTGTCATCACACAGTGCAAATTCGCACATAAGTTAGCCCCTCGGGTACAACACTCTATTAAAAAATAACACCAGGGTATTTGGTCAACAAGGCAAGTAATACATGTATGCCAATAATATATGAGTGCTAATGTCATGCCACGCAGTACAAACAGAAACTAATGCATGAATGCTATGCAATGTATATGATGGTACATTCTAGTACCCACTACGGCGTGCAGCTCGAGCCATCCATAGTTATTTATCATCGATGTGCGCTCACTGGGGGTGTATAAAGACTCCGGAGGGGCTCTTACAGCCATAGCGCAATATCTTGGTCAGTCATTGTTACCTAACCGGTTAGCCATTGTTACCTGACCAATTTATATCACACAATGCCATTGTTACCATTGTTCCAAGTATATATTACAGTGTCATTGTTACTACTGTTTCAAGTATAATATACAATGTCATTGTTACCCCTGTTTCGAGTATAATATACAATGTCATTGTTACCACTATTTTAAATATAATTTACAGTGTCATTGTTACCACTGTTTCAAGTATAATATACAATGGCATTATTACCACTGTTTCAAGTCACTTTATAATCAGTCAAGAAAAATAATATAGTAAGCCCCTTGGACATTTACAAAATAGTAATTCTCAGCTCGAAATAGTATTTAAAGTATCATTTTAGTTTTCAAAACTTAGAAATATGGCTGAGGTTGCAAAACAATATTTAAAACCTTGGACTGAAGCCAAATGATATGCAAGATATACTAAAACAGAAAACTCAATCTCTGAAGGATTCACGTAGTTGGAACGAAGCCCAAAACATGGCAATCAACCCAAATTATGATGATAACAAGCAGTTTCAGTGAAGTACGCAGTAAAATCAACAACCGGGATGGACCAAGTCACAATCCCCAACGGTGCTCTACCCCATGCTCATATCCGGCATGTAAGTCACGTCAATACAACACTATTATGTGCAAGTCCGGGGTTTCAAACCCTCAGGATATCATTTAGAAGTATTACCCACCTCGAACCGACAAAAACTCTAGCCCACGGTGCCTTTGCCCTTCAAACTGGCCTCCACGCGCATCCAATCTAACAAAAAATAGAGCAAATATATCACAATATGATAATGGGACAACACCCAGTTGAAAATACTCAAAAATTTCTCAAAAATATGAAATTAGAAAAACCCAAGCCCCAGGCCCACATCTCGAAATCCAGAAATTTTTATATCAATACGATCTTTATCTCGCCACGAGTGTATACATACCAAATTCACAAAAATCGGAGTTTATTTGACCCCTTAAATCAACATTTCTATCCAAGAGGGTTTTCTACCCTTTTCAACAAAAATTCTCAAAATTAAACACCAAAACTTACAATAGATTGGAGTTATACAACCAAAATTGAGTTAAGAGTACTTACCCCATTGTTCTCTCCAAAAATCTCCCGAAAAATCACCTTATCCGTGCTCCAAATTGTCAAAAATGGCAAATGGGACGAAGTTTGGACTTTATTCTGCTGCTCAGAGATTTGTTCTTCGCGTTCGCGAAGAACAAAGTTCCACAAATTCATTTTCCAAACTCTGCTCGGAGAGCCTCTATTGTAATGGTCATAACATTTTACACATAACTCCAAATGACTATTATAATACGTTTCTGGAAACTAGATTCAAAGACCTACAACTTTTATTTATAAATCACCTCAAAATACCTTGTAGATAAAAATACACGACCTTCCGAATTAGGACATGCGCGACAAAAAATTCCTTCTTCGCGAACGCGAATTAGTGTCGCGAACGCGATGAACAAAAGTCCCAGATGACAAATTCTTCTTCGTGAACACATAGCACTATCACGAACGCGGAGACCAAAAGTCTCAGAAGCCAATTTCTTCTTCGCGAACGCGATTGGAGACGCGAAGGATAACACCAGATACCAGCAACAGCACTTCAAAACCTTCAAAAAATGACCCATTGGGCATCTGAAACACACCCGAGGCTCCCGGGACTTTAACCAAAAGCACCAACATGACTTAAAATATTATCCAAACTCGTTCCAATCCTCAAAACACATCACACAATGCTAAAACCGTTAAAACATATCGGATTCAATCCTAAATTAAGCAAATTCTTTCAAAACTCACATTCGATCCGAAACCCAACTAAACGGCGTCCGAATGACCTGAAATTATGCAGACAAGTCTAAAATCAACTAACGAAGTCCAGATCAAAATATCACCTATCAACCGGAAATCGCCAAAATACTAACTTCGCCAAACTAGGCTAACTTCTTCACCGGACCTCCAAAATTACTTTCGATTGCGCTCCTAAGCCTTAAATAATCTCCCAAAACTAACCGAGTAATCGAAATTCAATTCCAAGCCCTCTAACTCACAATTCAACATCCGATTGACTTTTTCAAACTAATTCTTCCTTAAAGAGACTAATCGTCTCATTTCTTGACAAACTCTATCCGAATCACTTCAAATTCACCAAACACATATACTAAAACATGAGAAAGCATAAAATGGGGGAAATGGGACAGAAACACATGAGACGACGGGTCGGGTCATCACAAACCGCTTCTACAGTCTGGGGGCCGCATAAGCAGAATCGCTTATGCGGTTTCTGGGCCACTTTTGTGATTTTCCCCCTAAGCCGGTCTGGCCACTTTTGCGATTAAATGACCACTTCTGCGGTCTCCGCTTCTGCGGTCAAAGAGCCGCAGAAACGGTTTTGACAAAAGCAGCAAAAGTTGGTTCCTTTCAAATTCCAACTTCGCTCGAACCTCGACCATTTGATGCTCGGGGCTCCCGAGCCCCACCTGAACAAGTCTAAAATCACGAGGCGGACCTAGTCGAACCCTCGAAACATCCAAAACAACACTAAATCAAGGAATCGAACCCCAAAAACAATTGATCTAACTTAATGAACTTCAAGTTCTTAATTTCCCATCAATGGGTCAAATGCACTTAAACCACTTGGATTGACACCAAATTTTGCGGGCAGGTCTTACTGATATTTTGGATTTGTACCAAGTTTCAGAATCGAAATCGAATATGATACCCATGAAAATAATAATTTCTTAGTTTATTTAAATCTTTGAAACTTAAACTTAACAGTTTTATATAAAAATTCATTACTTGGGCTAGGGACCTCGGAATTCAATTCCAGACATACGCCCAGGTCCCATATTTTTGCACGGACCCTCAGAAATTGCCGGATCGCGATTCCGGGTCTGTTTTCCCAAAATGTTGACTGAAGTCAAACTTGGCCTTTTTAAAGAAGCAATTAGGCTTAATCTTGCCCAAAATTCTTCTAACTCCCGAACCACCCGCCCTTGCAAGTCTTAATTTAGCTAAAGCAAATGCAGAAAGTATTAGTTAAGGGAACGGGGTTCGAAAATGCAAAACGACCAGTCGGGTCGTTATATTCTCTATCTCTTAAACAAACGTTCGTCCTCGAATAAATATAGAAAAGTACTTGGACTGCTGAATAAGTGGGGATATCGGCTCCGCATATCCTCCTGGGACTCCCAGGTCACCTCCTAGACTGGTTGGCCTCTCCACTGGACTCTCACTGCAAAAACCCTCTTGGATCTTAACTGGTGGTCTTGCCTATCAACAATGGCAATTGGCTCCTCTTCGTAGCCCAACTCTCATCTAACCAAATGGTACTGAAATCCAACACATGTGAGTAGTCGGCATGGTATTTTCGGAGCATCGATACATGGAAGACTGGATGAATTGCTGATAAATTGGGAGGTAATTCAAGCTCATAGGCAACCTCTCCAACTCGCCTCAATACCTCAAAGGGGTCAATAAACCTTGGGTTTACTTGCCATTCTTCCCGAATATCATAATGCCTTTCATGGGCGAAACCTTCAGGAGGACTTTCTCACCAATCGCAAATGATACATAACACGTCTTCACATCCGCGTAGATTTTCTGCCCAGACTGAGTTGTGCAGAGCCTCTCCCTGAATCAACTTTACCTTATCCATCACATCCTGGACCAAATCAGTACCAAGCATCATAGACCCACCAGGCTCAAACCATCCGATAGGAAAATGACAACGCCGACTATACAATGCCTCATACGAGGCCATCTCTATGCTAGAGTGATAACTGTTATTATATGAAAACTCTTCCAAGGGTAAGAACCGATCCCACTTCCCTCTAAAGTCGATCACATATGCTCTAAGCATATCCTCTTAAATCTGAATTGTCCACTCTAACTATCTGTCGGTCTGAGGATGAAATGTCGTGCTAAGTTCCATGTGGTTCCCCAACTTACTTTGAACAACTCTCTAGAAATGGGAAGTGAATTAAGGGCCTCTATCTAATATGATAGAGACCGGCACACCGTGCAATCTCCCTATCTCCCGAATATAAATCAGGGCATACCTCTCTGCCGTATAAGTAGCCACCACTAAAATGAAATGGGCAGAATTGGTCAATCTATCCATAATAACCCACACCAAATCAACCTTCTGTTGAGTCTGCGGCAACCCAACCACGAAATCCATAGTGATGCGCCCCCACTTCTATTCCGAAATGGGCATCCGCTGAAGTAAGCCACCTGGCCTCTGGTGCTCATACTTGAATTGATGGCAATTCAAACATTTAGTTGCATACTCTGTAATGTCCTTCTTCATCCTCCGCCACCAGTAATGCTGCCTCAAGTCACGGTACATCTTCGTAGCACCTGGATGAATGGAGTACTTCGAACTGTGGGCCTCCTCTAGGATCATCTCTCTCAAACCATCAACATTAGGAACACATACACGGTCCTGGAGCTGTAATACACCATCCTTGCCAATAAAAATATCCTTGGCACTTCCCTGAAGCACCGTCTCTCTAAGAACTGTCAGATACGGATCATCGAGCTGTCGGGCCTTAATCTCCCCCTACAATGAAGATTGAGCAACCACACATGCTAGGACCCTGGTGGGCTCTAAAATGTCCAATCTCACAAGTTTGTTAGCTAGGGACTGAATTCCTGAATGCCAAGCTACCCATGCTCTTCGCCTTCCTACTCAAGGCATCAGCGACCACATTTGACTTGCCTGGATGATAAAGAATGGTAATGTCATAATCCTTCAGCAACTCGAGCCACCTGCGCTGTCTCAAATTAAGGTCCCTCTGCTTGAACAAATGCTGCAAGCTACAATGGTCTATATACACCTCACATGATACCCCATATAAATAATGCCTCCATATCTTAAGAGCATGAACAGTCGCCGCTAACTCTAGATCGTACACAAGGTAATTTTTCTCGTGAACCTTCAGCTGACAAGAGGCATATGCAATAACTCACCCCTCCTGCATCAATACACATCCCAAGCAAATGCAAAAAGCGTCGCAATATACCATATACTTCCCTGAATCGGAAGGCAATACAAGAACTGGTGCCGTGGTCAGAGCCGTCTTGAGCTTCTAGAAACTCTCCTCACAATCATCGGACCAACAGAATGGGACCCCCTTTTGGGTCAATATGGTCAGAGGTGATGCAATGGATGAGAAGCCCTACACAAATCGCCGATAATAGCCTGCTACCCCTAGAAAGCTCCTGATCTTGGTTACTGAAGTAGGCGTGGCTAACTTTGAACTGCCTCAATCTTCTTAGGGTCCACCTTAATACCCTTTCCTGACACTATATGCCCCAAGAACGCTATTGACTCTAGCCAAAACTCACACTTGGAGAACTTAGCATAAAGCTTATACTCTCGCAAGCTCTGAAGCACTACCCTCAAATGCTGCTCGTGCTCCCCCAGGATACGTGAGTATATCAAGATGTCATCAGTAAAGACAATGACAAAAGAATCAATATAGGTCCTGAACATTCTATTCATCAAATACATAAATGTCGCTGGAGCATTAGTCAAGCCAAATGACTTCACGAGGAACTCATAGTAGCCATATCTCATCCTGAATGCGGTGTTCGGAACATCTGAATCCTGAATCTTCAGCTGATGATATCCTAATCTCAAGTCGATCTTAGAGAACACCATAGCACCCTAGAACTGGTCGAATAAATCATCAATACGGGGCAATGGATATTTGTTCTTAATGGTGACTTTGTTCAACTGGCGGTAATTAATGCACATCCGCATTGTCCCATCCTTCTTCTTTACAAACAACACTAGTGCACCCCAAGGCGATATGTTGGGCCTAACATACCCCTTAGTTAGAAACTCCTCTAACTTCTCCTTCAGCTCCATAGGAGCCATACAGTGTGGGGGGGGATAGATATAGGTTGAGTGCCTGGAGCCAGGTTAATACAGAAATCAATATCACGATCCGGAGGCATGCTAGGAAGATTAGAAGGAAAAATATCAGCGAACTCTCGGACTACTGATGCTGAATCAATCGTCGGAGACTTTGCAGCGATGTCTCGAATATAAGCTAAGTAGTCCAAACACCCCTTCTCAACCATGCGTTGAGCCTTCAGAAAGTAAATAACCCTGCTAGGTGTATCCACTGTGGAGCCCCTTTACTCCAGTTTTGGCAACCCTGGCATCGCTAGAGAAACAGTCTTGGAATTGGCAATCTAGAATAGCGTGATAAGAAGATAACTAATCTATGCCCAGGATAACCTCAAATTCGATCATATCGAGCAATATGAGATCTGCTCTAGTCTCAAAACCATAGAAAGTAACCATACAAGACCGGTAGATCCAGTTCACAACCATAGAATCGCCCATAGGAGTGGACACATGAACAGGAACACCCAAGGGCTCAGGAGAAATGGCTAGGAAACGGGCAAATAGAGATGACACATATGAATAAGTGGTCCCTGGATCAAATAATACTGATGCGTCTTTACCACTAACTAAAATAATACATGTGATCACGGCATCTGAGGCAAATACGTTTGGCCTGGCGGGGAGAGCATAAAATATAGCTGGAGTATCGGCTGACTGGCCTCTAACTGACTGAGTAGTAGCTAGTTGACCTCTCCCTGTCTGGCCCCTACCCCTAGAATGAACTCTACCAGTCTGCTCTCCACCTCTGGGCAACTGGACCACTGGTGCTGAAGTCACGGGCTGCTTCCCCTGTTGTACTGCCTTTCCCCTAAGCCTGGATCAGTTTTTACTCATATGGCCTGCCTCCCCGCACTCAAAACAACATGGTGCGGCGGCATGCTACCTAGATGGCTGACCCTGAATACCAGAAGGCCCACTAGAAGAAGCCTAAGTAACCGGAGAGTGGTAAGAACCCTCCTACATACCACTGAAATATGACTGAAAGACTTCGGAAGACTTGAATACCCACTGGATGAACCCTGGACGGCTGGGGGGCGGTGCGAACTCTCTGGCATGGTCCTAAAATAGGAGTGCGCTGGAGCACCACGAGTAGGTGGTTGTGCTGGAGCTGGGGGCCTACTGGATTGACCCCTTCCAAAGTGACCTCTGCCCCTAGCTGGGGCGCCTCTGAACTCTCCTGAGAATCTGGCCCTCTTATCATGCCGCATCTGATCTCTACCCCTCAACCGGTAACCCTTAATCATGCGGGCAATCTCAAGTACTAGCGGATATCTTGTGTCCATCTCTACCTCATGAGCCATACCCTAATAGTGGGATATAACCCTACAACAAACCTCTATACTCTCTCTACCTCTGTGGAAAGTATCATGAGTGCATGGTGAGACAACTCACAGAACCTCGCCTTATAGTTGGTCACTAACATATGACCCTGCTCCAGATACTGCAACGAATGAGGTAGCTATTCCCTCTCAGATGGTGGAATGTACCGATCCAGAAATAACTGGGTGAACTGACCCCAAGTGAGGGGAGGAGTGCCAGCTGGTCTGCTAAGTAAATAAGACTACCACCATCTACGGGCCCTGCCCTCCAACTGGAAAGTAGTGAAGTCGAATCTATGTGACTCCAATATCCTCATGTTGTGTAGTCTATCCCTGCACCTATCAATGAAATCCTGGGTATCCTCATGACGTTCTCCCTCGAAGACCGGAGGGTGCAATCTGGTCCATCTATCTAATAACTCATGCGGATCGCCATCCACAACAGGTCTGGCCTGGGGTGCCGCTGCAATAACTGGCTGGACCCCCTCCGCTGGTAGTGAACCCTGAGTATGATAAACAGTAGCTTCATGACCTGGAGCCTATGTGATAGGGGTCTGTGCTCCCCCTCCTACCTGAAAATTAGGGACTCGCGCGAATTTTCAGTTTTATTGCCGTCAAATTCCAAAAGATATAATTTGGTCATGGCAGGGCGGAGACTATAGTTACTTAGGTCATATTGGATGTCTAGGAAAACATTTAGGCAATCCGTGTCCGAGGATCGGGTGCACGGCGGAAGGCGTGGGCTATAGCACACAAAATATGGGAATCGGGCGAAATTCTAGTTTTATGGCCGTAAAACACCAAAAAACATAATCTGGTCATGGCGGGATGGTGACTATGGTTCCTAAGACGGTATTTGACATCCCGAAAAATTTCGATCCAGATCCGGGTCCGGGGTTCTGGTCCCTCAGCGGAATGCGTGGACTATAGCACACAAAAATTAGGGACTCGCGTAGATTTTTAGTTTTATGGCCGTAAAATTCCAAAAGATATAATTTGGTCATGCCATGGTGGTGAATATGGTTTCTTAGGTTATATTTGAGGTCTAGGAAAATTCTAGACGATCAGGGTCTGGGAGATCGGTCACACGGCAGAAGGCGTGGGCTATAGCATACGAAAACATGAGAATCGGGCGGAATTCAAGTTTTATGGCCGTAAAATGCCAAAAAATATAATTTGGTCATGGAGGTGCGGTGATTATGGTTCCTTAGGTTGTATTTGACATCCCGAAAAAAATTTAGGCGATCCTGGTCTGGGGGTCCGGTCCCACGGCGGAACGCGAGGGCTATAGCACACGAAAATTAGGGACTCGCGTGGATTTTCAATTTTATGACCGTAAAATTCCCAAAGATATAATTTAGTCATGGAAGGGTGGTGGGAGGGGTGGTGAGAATGGTACTTAGATCGTATTCAACGTCAAATAAAAAATTTAGGCAATCCGGGTCCGGGGGCTTGGTCCCACGGCGGAAGGCGTGGGCTATAGCAAACGAAAATAGGAAATCAGGCGGAATTCTAGTTCTATGCACGTAAAATGCCAAAAATATAATTTGGTCATGGCGGGGCGGTGACTATGGTTCATTAAAATGTATTTGACATCCCAAAATTGTTTTAGGAGATCCGGGTCCGGGCTCACGGCGGAAGGCATGAGCTATATATACAACAACAACAACCCAGTATAATCCCACAAGTGGGGTCTGGGGAGGGTAATATGTACGCAGGCCGTACCGCTACCCGGGAGCAGAGAGGCTGTTTCCAGGCTATATATAGCACACAAAAATTAGGGACTCGCGCAGATTTTTGGTTTTATGGCCGTAAAATTCCAAAAGATATAATTTGGTCATGAAGGGGCGGTGACTATGGTTTCTCAAGTCTTATTTGACATCCAACAATAATTTTAGGTGATCGGAGTCAGGGGGCTCAGGCCCACGGTGCAAGGCGTGGGCTATAGCACGCGAAAATATGGAAATCGGGCGAAATTCTAGTTTTATGGCCGTAAAAAACCAAAAAATATAATTTTGTCATGGCGAGGTGGTGACTATGGTTCCTAAGGTTGTATTTGACATCCGAAAAAAATTCGATCCAGATTCGGGTCTGAGGATCCGGGCCTTCGGCGGAAGGCGTGGGCTGTAGCACACGAAAATATAGGAATCGGACGAAATTTCAGTTTAATGATCGTAAAACGCCAAAAATGTAATTTGGCCATAGCGGGGTGGTGATTACGGTTCCTTTGGTTTTATTTGGCACCCTAAATTTTTTTAGGCGATCCAGGTTAGGGTGTTCGGTCCCACGACGGAAGGCGTAGGCTATAGCACATGAAAATTAGGAACTCGTGTGGATTTTCAGTTTTATGGCCGTATAATTCCAAAAGATATAATTTAGTTATGGAGGGGCAGTGACTATGGTTTCGTAGATCGTATTTGACATCCAGGAAAAATTTTAGGCGATCCGGGTCCGAGGGCTCGGGCCATAGCGTAAGGCATGACACACGAAAATATGGGAATCGGGCGGAATTCTAGTTTTATCGCCGTAAAACACCAAAACATATAATTTGGTCATGACGGGGCATTGACTAAAGCTGCATTTGACATCCCGAAAATTTTTAGGCAATCCGGATCTCGAGGTCCGGCCCATGGCGGAAGGCGTGGGCTATAGCACACGAAAATTAAGGACTAGCGTGGATTTTTTATTTTATGGCCGTAAAATTCCAAAAGATATAATTTGGTCATGGCGGGGTGGTTACTACAGTTTCATAGGTCGTATTTGACGTCCAGGAATTTTTTTAGGCAATCCGGGTCCGGGGGCTCGGGCCCACAGCGGAAGGTGTGGGCTATAGCACACGAAAATATGGGAATCGGGCGGAATTCTAGTTTTATCACTGTAAAACACCAAAAAATATAATTTGGTCATGGAGGGGTAATGACTATGGTTCCTTAAGCTGTATTTGACATCCCGAAACAGTTTTAGGCAATCCGTGTCCCGAGGTCTGGGCCTACGGCGGAAGGCGTGGGCTATAGCACACGAAAATTAGGGACTCGCGTGGATTTTTAGTTTTATGGCTGTAAAATTCCAAAAGATATAATTTACTCATGGAGGAGTGGTGACTATCGTTACTTAGATCATATTTGATGTCCAGGAAATTTTTTAGGCGATCCAGATCCAGGGCTCGGGCCCACGGCGGAAGGCGTGGGCTATAGCACACGAAAATATAGAAATTAGGCGAAATTCTACTTTTATGGCCGTAAAATGCCAAAAATGTAATTTGGTCATGGCGGGGCGGTGACTATGGTTCCTTAGATTGTATTTGACATCTCAAAAAAAGTTTAGGCGATCTAGGTCCGGGGGTCCGGGCCCACGACAGAAGGCATGAGCTATAGCACACGAAAATTAGGGACTCGCGTGGATTTTTAATTTTATGGCCGTAAAATTTCAAAAGATAAAATTTGGTCATGGAGGGGGGTGTCTATGGTTTCTTAGGTCATATTTGACATCCAAGAAAATTTTTAGGCGATCCAGGTCAGGGGGGTCGGGCCCACGGCGGAAGGCGTGGGCTATAGCATACGAAAATATGGGAATAGGGCGGAATTCTAGTTTTATGACCGTAAAACACCAAAAAATGTATTCTGGTCATGGTGGGGAGGTGACTTGGTTCCTAAAGCTGTATTTGACATCCCAAAAAAATTCCATCCAGATCCGGGTCCAGGGGGTCTGGTCCCTCCGCGGAAGGCGTGGCCTATAGCACACAAAAATTAGGGACTCGCGCAGATTTTTAATTTTATGGCCGTAAAATTCCAAAAGATATGCCATGGTGGTGAATATGGTTTCTTAGGTCATATTTGAGGTTCAGGAAAAACTTTAGACGATCAGGGTATGGGGGATCGGGCACATGGCGGAAGGCATGGGCTATAGCACACGAAAATATGGGAATCGGGCGAAATTTCAGTATTATGGCCGTAAAACGCCAAAAAATATAATTTGGTCATGGCGGGGTGGTGATTACGGTTCCTTACGTTGTATTTGACATCCCGAAAAAAATTTAGGCGATCCTTGTCTGGGGACGGGTCCCACGACGGAAGGCGAGGGCTATAGCACACGAAAATTAGGGTCTCGCATGGATTCTCAATTTTATGGCCGTAAAATTCCCAAAGATATAATTTAGTCATTGAGGGGTGGTGACTATGGTTACTTAGATCATATTCGACGTCCAGGAAAAATTTTAGGCGATCCGGGTCCGGGAGCTCGGGCCCACGGCGGAAGGCGTGGGCTATAGCATACGAAAATATGAGAATCGGGCGGAATTCTAGTTTTATGGCCGTAAAATGCCAAAAATGTAATTTGGACATGGCAGAGCAGTGACTATGGTTCCTTAAACTGTATTTCACATCCCAAAAAAAATTTAGGCGATCCGGATCCGGGCCACAACGGAAGGCATGAGCTATATATAGCACATGAAAATTACAACTCGCGCAGATTTTTGGTTTTATGGCCGTAAAATTCCAAAAGATATAATTTGGTCATGGAGAGGTGGTGACTATGGTTTCTAAAGTCGTATTTGACATCCAGCAAAAATTTTAGGCGATCGGAGTCCGGGGGCTCGGGCCCACAGTGCAAGGCGTGGGCTATAGCACGCGAAAATATGGAAATCGGGCACAATTCCAGTTTTATGGTAGTAAAACACCAAAAAATATAATTTTGTCATGGCGGGGTGGTGACTATGGTTCCTAAGGCTGTATTTGACATTTAGAAAAAATTTGATCCAGATTCGTGTCCGGGGATTCGGGCCCTCGGCGGAAGGCGTAGGCTGTACCACACGAAAATATGGAAAACAGGCAGAATTCTAGTTTTATGACCGTAAAACGCCAAAAAATATAATTTTGTCATGGCGGGGTGGTGATTACGGTTCCTTTGGTTGTATTTGACATCCCGAAAATTTTTTAGGCGATCCTGGTACGGGGGTCCGGTCCCACGACGGAAGGCGTAGGTTATAGCACATGAAAATTAGGGACTCGCGTGGATTTTCAGTTTTATGGGCGTAAAATTCCAAAAGATATAATTTAGTCATTGCGGGGCGGTGACTATGGTTTCTTAGGTCGTATTTGACATTCTGGAAAATTTTTAGGCGATCCGGGTCCGAGGGCTCGGGCCATAGCGTAAGGCATGGGCTATAGCACACGAAAATATGAGAATCGGGCGAAATTCTAGTTTTATCGCCGTAAAACACTAAAAAATATAATTTGGTCATGGCAGGGCAGTGACTATGGTTCCTTAAGCTGTATTTGACATCCCGAAAAAATTTTAGACAATCCGGATCCCGGGGTCCGGGCCCACGGCAGAAGGCGTGGGCTGTGGCACACGAAATATAAGGACTCGCGCGGATTGTTTATTTTATGGCCGTAAAATTTCCAAAGATATAATTTGGTCATGGCGGGGTGGTAACTATAGTTTCATAGGTCGTATTTGATGTTCTGGAAAAATTTTAGGCAATCCGGTTCCGGGGACTCGGGCCCACAGCGGAAGGTGTGGGCTATAGCACACGAAAATATGGGAATCGGACGGAATTCTAGTTTTATCGTCATAAAACACCAAAAAATATAATTTGGTTATGGAGAGGTAATGACTATGGTTCTTTAAGCTGTATTTGACATCCCGAAACAGTTTTAAGCAATCCGGGTCCCGGGGACCAGGCCCACGACGGAAAATTAGGGACTCGCATGAATTTTTAGTTTTATGGCCGTAAAATTCCAAAAGATATAATTTAGTCATAGAGGAGTGGTGACTATAGTTACTTAGACCATATTTGACGTCCAGGAAAAATTTTAGGCGATCCGGGTCCAGGGCTCGGGCTCACGATGGAAGGCTTGGGCTATAGCACACAAAAATATAGGAATCAGGCGGAATTCTAGTTTTATGACCGTAAAATGCCAAAAATGTAATATGGTCATGGCGGGGCGGTGATTATGGTTCCTTAGATTGTATTTGACATCTCAAAAAAAGTTTAGGCGATTCGGGTCCGGGGATCCGGGCCCACGGTGGAAGGCATGGGCTAAAGCACACGAAAATTAGGGACTCACGTGGATTTTTAGTTTTATGGCCGTAAAATTTCAAAAGATAAAATTTGGTCATGGAGGGGAGTGTCTATAGTTTCTCAGATCGTATTTGACATCCAGGAAAATTTTTAGGCGATCCGGGTCAGGGGGTCGGGCCCACGGTGGAAGGCGTGAGCTATAGCACACGAAAGTATAGGAATTGGGCGGAATTTTAGTTTTATGGCCGTAAAACACGAAAAAATGTAATCTGGTCATGGCGGGGCGGTGACTATGGTTCCTAAGGCTGTATTTGACATCCCGAAAAAATTCGATCCAGATCCAGGTCTGGGGGTCTGGTCCCTCGGCGGAAGGCGTGGGCTATAGCACACAAAAATTAGGGACTCGCACAAATTTTTAGTTTTATGGCCGTAAAATTCCAAAAGATATAATTTGGTCATGCCGGGGTGGTGAATATGGTTTCTTAGGATATATTTGAGGTCCAGGAAAAATTTTAGGCGATCAGGGTCTGGGGGATCGGGCACACGCCGGAAGGCATGGGCTATAGCACACGAAAATATGGGACTTAGGCGAAATTCCAATTTTATGACCGTAAAACGCCAAAAAATATAATTTGATCATGGCGGGGCGGTGATTACGGTTCCTTAGGTTGTATTTGACATCCCGAAAAATTTTTAGGCGATCCTGGTCTGGGGGTCGGTCCCACGGCGGAAGGCGAGGGCTATAACACACGAAAATTAGGGACTCGCGTGGATTTTCAATTTTATGGCCGTAAAATTTCCAAAGATATAATTTAGTCATGGATGGGTGGTAACTATGGTTACTTAGATCGTATTCGACGTCCATGAAATTTTTTAGGCGATCCGGGTCCGAGGGCTCGGGCCCACGACGGAAGGCGTGGGCTATAGCACACGAAAATATGGGAATCGGGCGGAATTCTAGTTCTATGGGGCCGTAAAACGCCAAAAATGTTATTTGGTCATGGCGGGGTGGTGACTATGGTTTTTAGACTGTATTTGACATCCCAAAAAAAATTTAGGCGATCTGGGTCCGAGCCCACGGCGGAAGGCATGGGCTATATATAGCACGCGAAAATTAGGGACTCGCGCGGATTTTCAGTTTTATGGCTGTAAAATTTCAAAAGATATAATTTGGTCATGGAGGGGCAGTGACTATGGTTTCTCAAGATTTGGTTTGCTCCGAAAGAAAATTTACATGAGATGCGCATGACCATCTATGTTAAAAATCACATATGTTTAGGAAATGCCCATTAATGCATTAATGGGAGAAATTAAAAAATAGTCAGATTTACAAGTGGTCACTAAAAAATAGTCACAGTTTCAAAAGTAATCAAAATTTAGCCACTTTTCATGTAAAGATAAATTTGAACGAAAACACTATTCAAAATCCGAAAAATACTCCATTATAATACACCTGTCTAGCATAATATACTATAACTTTCTGCGTGTTGGAGTTCCAACATAATATAATGGAAGTTCATATACAGGTGTACCGATCTCCAGTATAATATGCTAGAACTCTCCGTGCTGCAGCAAAATAATAGCTATTTTTCAATGATTTTGTAAGTGCTGACTATTTTTGAATGACCAGTCCAAAAATTATCTAGTACGTGCTATTTTTACTGCACTACTTGGTCAAAGAATGTGGACTATTAGCACTTCGCATAAAAGAAATAGGATGTGTTGGGATTTTCCTCCTCACCATGCAGTCAAATAGAAAGGATAAATTTACTGAAAGCTACAACAGACCTTCCAAGACAGGGTGGAATCTCATGGGGGGATTTGGTCCAACCTTTAGAGATAGTTCATGAAGGTCCTTGTTTATACATCCAAGCTCCTCATCCAACTGCCTAAATGCAGCTAAAGTGTCCCCCATTCTATGTGTGACTGCTTGTCGCCGTTGCAGTAAATTTTCCATACTAAATGCTCCATCGATATGTGCTAAACGATTTTCAAGCCATCCTAATTCAATGCCGCTTAACTTTAAGTCCCAGAGATGTTGCCCAGCAACATTGAACTGATCCTTGGACAAGTTCATTACTGTAAGATTATCAAGAAAGTAGACTAGTTCTGCCAGTATTTCCAAATGCAGTGACTGAAATATGCTACTTGCAGCCTTGAAGTTCACGAATGAATCAGGGTACCGCAAGACAACCCTATTGAGTATTGGTAAACATCGTCGTGCTACTTGATATCTTCCCCAAGGAACTTGCTCGTCACCACGACCAGGTCCTTTATAGGGGATTCGACTTGGGGTAGAAGATATAGACATTACTTGGGAGGATGTTGGTTGCTCTGATATGCAAGAAGTCTGTCTCGAGTGATCTTCTGAACAAGTCTGCAGACCGGGAGGATTAGTCTCTTCTTGCTCTTCAAGCCATTCATCAAAATCTACAAGGAGAAAATTTAGCTTCTTAAAATGAAAATGGACAGAAAAACTTGCAATTCTAGTTTGGAGTATACGTTCATTTTGGTAAACTCATTTTATGATATAAATATTACCTTGTATAGTGGACCGGAGATCACTATCCCAATCCAAAGTTATCGTATCAAGACTAGTGTTTACAAAGTCTGGAAAATCAGTTTCTTTGAATAACTCATCAAAGTTCTCATCTAGAGCTTGGATGGCCACAGTTTCATTCAGAATAAAACCATCGTTATTCTCCCTTGCAACTGCTGTATGCGGTCGCAGTACATTGTCCTCTATATGATGGATATTGTTAAGCGATTCAACTGACTGTTGTCCGATCTCCAAAGCCATCATAGTAGGTCGAGCAGAATTGGATATTGCTTCTGAGTCTTGCATGTATTGATCCTCCTCGAGTAAAAGACTTGTCGTGTGTTGACCCTGAGGAAATGACATCTGGTCCATACCATTTGTTCTGCATATCGAAAAAAACAAATCAATGTACAGAATTTTTTTCTGCCAAAGACTAGTATCTAATATCAATGTTCCACAACCTTTTCACATGAGAATCGAAACTGCTGTGTTGCGTTCTAGATATCGTGCCAACTCCAGGCCCATGGTTTCCACCTTCGAAATATTTGCTTAAGCTCATAATAAATTGACTTGATCTGTAACATTCAACCAAAAGCATATCCATGTAAATATGATTGCGAAGTTCTCATTGCAAACTTCATTTTAGTTCACAAATTTGACCTATTGTAACATGGCTTGTAGTAGACAGAAAAGAGACTTCGGGTTGCAAAGGCATGGGAAGCAACTGCAAGAACCCCTTCCATGCTTTGCCTTGAAAATGTTGATGATCCGATGGAGTTGCATTGATAAGATAAACGCCTAATCCCGACATGTAGTTTGCCAGTTTCATCCCTTGATGAAAATAAGAGGGAAAGAAAACAAATTAGGCAGGAAACAATAAAGATGCTCCAAGATATGTAATAGCAGGACATGCGGCACAACAGTAACGCCCATACGGAAAGTACCTTAAGAACACAACTAAATCCCCAGCAAGCAATTTCTTACTAGTAACAAATGTGCTCCAGCCATTTGTGAGCAAATGCCTCCGAGGTTGGCCTACTCAGTGAGAGCAAAATAGCAAGATGTAACTCATTCACTTAATTTCAGATATAAGCTAAAAATTAAAAAAAGAGAATCAAAGAGTAGAAACATCTTAAAGTGATTTAGTTTAGGCAAAGGTGCATAGCATATTCAATGAAAATTAAATACAACAATGATTTCCTTTTAACATTCATATTGTTTGATAATGAATATTAGTAAACGCTATGTCCTACTATAGCAGCTATATTCCTAGGTTCAATTCTTCGTCATGATGCTTCTGCATAGTAGAACAACACAAAAAGAATTCAGTCTCACAATATTCAAATTTGACTAACAAAAGAGAGGAGGAATTGCCTTGAAATACATGCTTAAAGCGCCATTCATTGCCTTGAAGATCGTTGACTATCAATTCTTGGGTCGGTTTTTCTTGCACCATGTCCTGATCACGGACAAGAAAAGTCCCCAAAAATGAAAATTAGTCAACCACATGTCAGAAATATATAAAGAATACACTTGAAAAATTACTGAAATAGGTATAGGAAGTTAGTGCATTACCAGGGAAGGGAAGCATTTGTTAGCATCTTTCCGGTGCACAGACAATCCCCAATTGCTTTTTATATCAGAGGTAGTTAAAATCTTGCAAATTGACTGATACTGGGGCCTTGGAGGTTCAAGCGGACAAAACTCTGGAGTTGATGGCTCATTTTGCTGCACAAAAGTTATTTTCATGCTGAAAATATATGTGATGCCAGAAAAACTTCAAATAGCAAGTAAATTAAGTTGTTACTTCTTGATTTGGCAACAATACAGTTTCAGCATAGACCTCTTCTGTTTCATGTTCGACCTGCATATAGAAACAATTACTGTAAACAAATGGTTCCACAGATCTTTCTTTTAAGCAAAGATCGTTCCTAATAATGTCTATAGTGATACAACAGAAAAAACATTTGAACTAGTTTCTTTGTGCATAAAAGGAAATATCTCGCACTTGAAAATGGAAGATAATTACTTATTAATTATGGACCATAAGCCTCAGATAATTTTGGTACCTCAATTTTACTAGTCCATGCGATTTGCAAAACCCAAAAGCAAATAAGGAGCTTGAGTGGTAAAATACTCAAACTATTTTGGCTCATTTGCGTTAATCTACTTCCTCGACATTAAATTAAAGTCTTAGGCTCTGTTGGTGATCATGGTTGGATCACGCAGGTTAGACCTCAAAATTGAAATCGCGTAAGATCTCTACATGTAGAAGCTATTACCCGTATCTCATATCATAAGGACCTGTGCAATACTGCAGTAGACACTCAAATAGCATGGCCTATGAATACAGAAAAAGTAAAACCATAGAGCTAGTCCACGAGGCTGGCTTCCCAACATTGTGATTATTCTAACCATTCTCCGATATATTCATTTTCCTTAAATAGTTTTCCCAACTCAACAACTATTTTGTCCCACCGGACCTTGCTGTATTTGTGAATATACAAAGTCCATATATCAAATTTATGTAAGACTTCTCAAAGAGAAATAAAAAAAAAGGGGCCGATCCAATTCAATACCCACTTCGTGGGTATCTGGGGAAGGGAATACTCTAGGCAGCCTTCCCCCTGCTTTGCAGAGAGGCTGATTCGAACCCGCGACCTGACACACCACGGCAAGCAAGCTTACCGCTGAGCCAAGCCGGCCCTTCAAAGAGAAATAAAATGAGACTTATATAAAAGAGATTGGCGATCCTAATTAATCCTAAAAGTAACAAGCAAGTTCATAGGATCCATGCCCACCCCGTAATGAAAATCAAAGTTCATAGGGTCCATTAGAAACCCCCAAGAATAACAACAACAACAACAGACCCAATATAGCCCCAGAAGTGGGGTATGGAGAGGGTAGAGTGTATACAAATCTTACCCCTGCCTTTAAAAGGTAGAGAAGCTATTTCCGGTAGACCCACGGTTCAGGGAGCAAAAAGGGAAGGGGCAACATTAAGCAAATCAATCTGACAACCAAAGCAAAAATATAAAACTAACACTAAGTAATGCAAACAGAAATCGGAACAAGGCAGTAATAAGAAATAACAACAATCTAGGGATAAAAGAAGCTAAGAGACATAACACCCGGCTACCTAACCCTCTACCTTTATTCTCAACCTCTACATCTTCCTAACTATGGTCATGTCCTCGGTCAGCTGGAGTAACACTATATCATGCCTAATCACGTCATCCCAATACTTCTTCGGCCTGCCTCTACCTCTCCGTTGACCTTCCAATGCCAGCCTCTCACACTTCCTCACCGGAGCATCGGTGCCTCTCCTCTTAACATGCTTGAACCATCTAAGGCTCGCCTCCCGCATCTTATCCTCCCGAACCCCCAAAAAGAAGCACCTCAAAATATTGATGGACTAGAAGCTAAAGCATTTGAAAAAGGAAAAGAAAATGGTGGATGATAGAGTAATGTCAAGCTTACCAGAAGACGAATATGAAGAACCCGACATAGTATCTTTTGGGGAAGATGGGATAGTTGTAGTCCTTGAATCCATTCCAGATTGGATGATTGCTCCAACTGACCAGAAAACTAGGAATTCGTTAGGGGGGAAAAAGTGTGTATAAATTTAAAACTAGTTTTCTAGCAACCACACCATTAAATCAGTTTTGCCTCAATCCAAACCAGTTGGATCCACAACATGAATCTACATCTATTAGCCCTAGTGATCCATTTCATTCTAATACTTACTTTGTTTCATTTTATATTTCGGCGTATGACTGGACACGCAATTCAAAAAAGAATGAAAGACTTTTTTTACATACCGGAAGTACCTAATAATTTGATGGTCTTAAACCTACAATTACATTTCTATGTCTATCTATAAGAGCATATCATTAACCGCAAATTTTAGAAGTTTATAGTAAATAATTCCAACTACATCTTTTCGGCACAGACTAAAAAGAAACAACATCATATTAAATGGAACTGAGATTACTAATAAATAAGTTACTATCATTTAACACTACCAAAAAAAAAAGAAAAGAAATTAAAACCTGATCCATGTGAATTCTGGGGAAGTAGTGAACTCTCTCCCCAAGCTTGGGTACATCCAACAATGAACCAGAACATGCCCTCCATATTTCCCTACACAGAGCATTATCACCTGGAAAAAAAATTACCCCACCTCAGTAGAAAAATGAAAAAAAGAAAATAATCAGGATAAATCAAGAATATGTAAGGAAAATTCAATGACCTTCAAAATGTTTTAGCTGTGAATTAGACCCAAGTAAATCGACCATAGCTGAAGCAATGCAACAATTTGCTAGTTCTCAATTTAGTTAAGAATACCCATCTATTTCTTGATTGAAACAAAAAAAAAGATAAGAAAGACAATCTTTTTAGGGTAGAATTTATCTGAACAAAATGCAATCTTTTTGGCTAAAGGTTTACCAGAACAAAATGCTTTTGTTAGTTACATTACAGTAAAGAGAAAAGAAAGTGAAAAGCCAAAACAAGATTTATATGCTGACGGTTTCTTTGTACCTTCTTCTTTATTTTTTCAATTGTTTCTGTACCTTCTTCTTTATTTTTTCAATTGTTTCTGTACCTTCTTCTTTATTTTTTCAATTGTTTTTGTACCTTCTTATCATTTTCATCTTCTATTCTTGTCTCTTTCTGTTTTCTCTATGTTTATTTTTTCTCCATTAACGCGGCTTCGTCACTTTGTGTCATCTGATACAAGTCAACTAACACGTAACTGTGTGGAGGATAGTGTGTAAAAAGAAGTACACGCGCGCACACAGGGGCAAAGAACATCAAACTTTGAATACTCCCTCTGTTTCATATAGTAGTAGTACATATATGGTGTTTGATTGGAGCTAGAAAATAATTTTTTATTACACCTATTAGAATAACCTTAGAACTGTGATTTAAAATAACATGACACATGTCACGATCCCTTTTCTCATTATAAATCGTGACGCTCAACATCGCCTCCAGACAAGGTGAATTATCCATGTAATTATTCATTTTAATATTTTTTAAAGTCATAGATTTTATTTAATAAGGAAACGATTAATAGCTGATTGTAATAATGTAAAACATGAAATAAACAAAAGTATGAAGCAGTGATTTGAATAATAAAAAACCATGAAGTACCTAGATTCTTTCAAAACCCGTTGTCACATGTGCACGAGCAAACTAGTAGAGTATTACAAAACCTCATATACTACTATCTGGATTAAGATAGACAGAAAATAAATGCAACAAGAAGAGACTCCAGGAGCTGCAGAACGGACAGAGAGAGAAACTGACCACTAACTCTCCGAGTAGCGGGGGTACGCGCCTGAATGGCCGCCATATGCACTTGCCTCAGATTTTGCACGACTAATGCAAAAGTGTACAGCGTGAGTACATAAACAACATGTACCCAGTAAGTATCTAGTAGAACCTCGAAGAAGTAGTGGCAAAGTTCGACATCGACACTTACTAAGGGTCATAAATAAAGTGCAAAAATTATAGTACATTAGTAATAACGAAATAATGACCATAAGTGAACGGTTCTTTAACTAAATATCAATTAAAAATCTCCAACTATCACTTACTAATTTAAACAAGTAAGAACCATCAAGAAACTATAAATTCTCAAGTCACGGAAGAAATATCAAGTATAATCGGGCTCTCGGGTAATATCACGTACAAGTTATACCGAGGTTGTATGGCTCAACCCGGAATAGTGTATACACTGTCGAGTATCAACCGATGCGAAGCATATATGCATCTATTACACTGCCGGGAAGAAAGAATACTTTACAAATATCGATTAATGGCTACTACAAGAATAATACTCAAGGATGCATAATTTTCACTAATGGTCAAGTAACCCGCCAAAACTCAAAGTAAGAGAGCTCAGTCATTACAAATTCTTTATTCAATTTCAAATATAATTTAAGTAATTAAACTAACAAGTTGAGCACAAATAATACAAGTAATACTTGGTAGAGTCCTAAAATTACTCAGACATAAGCATGATTTATAGCTACATGCGAACTCTCATCACATCGTGCGCACATAGCACCCACAGTTATTAACGAACAATCATTTATAACAGCTATGGGAAAAAATTTCTCTTACAATATTAGGTAAGAGACTTACCTCGTTTCAAGTCCGCTTTCCTGTCACAATTCATATTAAAGCCTCAAATCGGTGACACATAATCCGAAACTAACCAAATATTGTATAAATTGATGAATATATGTTCAAAAATTTATAAAATATTAGAGTAATTACCAATCTAAATTGGAAGATTCCTAAAATTCACCCCAAGCCCACATGCCCGGATTCCAAAAAATTTTATAAATAAAAGTTACCTATAACCTCATGAACACAAAAATATAATTTCTACTCAATTCCTTAATCATTTTCGTGGTATTATCCCATTTTTATTAAAACCTAGAATTTTTAACTAAATCCTAAAAATTTACAATTTATATGTTAAAATCTACCCAAAATTCGTGTATTCAACTCACATTAAGTAGTAATTACTTACCTTACAATGATAGGTGAAAAATCCCTCTCCAAGAGCTCCAAAATAGGCCAACGAAAAGTGAAATAAGAGAAAAATGAGTCCAAACCATAATTTAAATAAGTCTCTGCTTAGTGACCCTTCTTCACAATCGTAGAAGAAGCCTCACAATTGCAAAGGAAAAGTTGGCCCAAGACCTTTGAACCTTAATCGCGAACACGAGGGATCTCTCACTATCGCAAATTCTTAGCTCGCCCGAGCATCGCGAACAACGCGTTACCTTCGCGAACACGAAGGGTAATGGTACTGACCCCTCCGAGGCCCCTTTTCCCTAATGCGAACGCAAAAGCCACGGGTCCCATACTTTCACGAACACGAATTGGGGATCGCAACTGCAATAAAAATTACCTAGTCCCTCAAATTCCTTCTCCACAAATGCGACACAACCTCTGCGATCGCGAAGAAGGAAATCAGAACCAGTAATGATAGTGTAATGACCCGGCCGGTCATTTTGAGTATTTTATCCTCGACCTTTTATGTTTTCCCTCTATCTTGTATTATGGTTATGTGAATTGATAGGAGTGTTTGGTTTTGATTTCGTTTGAATTCGGAGTGGTATCGCACAAATAGTCCCTAAGACGAAGGCTTAAGTTGAAAGAGTTGATCATAGTTTGACTTTTATGTAGTTAACTTAGGAATAGAATTTTGATGGTTTTAGTAGCTCTGTATGATGATTTTGGACTTAGGAACATGTCCAGATGTTAATTTGAAGGTTCGTAGGTTATTTCAGCTTGAATTGTCACAAAAGTGGGCGTTGCCTAGAGGAGCGACTGCCTAGAAATGATATTTCCGCATAAGCGGAAGCGCAAATGCACGTTTAGTGAAAAGAAGTGGAGGATGGTAGGGGTTAGTGAGAACCATACCTACAGGAATTCTATTGGTGCGGAGCCACAGATGCGATTGTGGGTTTGCAAATGCGAATTCACGTGGCAGAAATGGAGGTCTTCAAGGGCTTGATTTCCTTATTCATTTTTGGACCTAGAGAACTCAATCTGTGGTAATTTTTGTGAGTTTTTCAAGAAATTCACCGAGGTAAGTGATTCTAACTTGATTTTGGCTATATTACGCGAATTCATTGTTATTTGTATTATTTAATTAGTGATAGTTGGGAATTTGGGAAATAATAGTGAAAACTATTTAGGCTAAATTTTGGAGATTTGTAAGGTAATTTAAAGTCAGATTTGATTCTTGTATGGTTGGACTCGTTATCGAATGGGCGTTCGTATTTTGTAATTTTGGTCGGGTTTCGAGATGTGAGTCCGAAGTTGACTTTTTGAGTTGACTTTTTTCTCTTTGACTTTATTGTTCGAAATAGTTTCTTATAGTTTATATTTATGGTATGAAGTTGTTTTGGCTATAGTCAAGATATTCGGAGTTGGATAATCGAGGAATGACTTACTAGTCGATTAAGTTGCGTATTTTAAGGTAAGTGTCTTGTCTAACTTTATGTGGGAGAATTCTTCCTTAGGATTGGTACTATTTATGTTGATTGTGATATGTGGAAACTGTGTACGTAAGGTGACAACTGTGTGCATAGGCTAATGCAATCGACCAGTTTTATCTATGTAGGTTCCTTTCATGCCTTTAATTTAGTTAGCATAATATGTTATATCCATCATCTTTAGTCTATCTTCACGTGCTTTACTTGTCTTACCCTCTTATTTGTTATTTGCCTTTACATGACAAGTTGAAATTATTGTTTCCTCTATTTTTTGTTCACTATTTAACCATTGAATTCCTTACTTGAAAGTGTAAATTCTTGGAATATCTTGTTGTTGAAATTGGTGTTGAGCTTTAAAAGCCGTGATTCACTTTGAGGCAAAGTTGTTAATTTATGAAATACTATTCTTGTTGAGTTATTCATTTCCAGTTGCTATTATTGAGACTTTTGTGCATATTGTGGTTGAGCTGTGCGCTATTTATTGTGGAAAACCCACTGTTGTTGGCTTATTTGGCACGTTGTGATATTGGGCACTTGAGGTGTAATTTGTGATATGTTATGATATTGATACGCATGTGGTGGTATAAGGTTTTTGAGTTAAAACGCATGTGGTGAGATAAGGTGGGGTTGATACGCATGTTGCTAGTATGTAAACTACGTGAAGCCACGCGGTGTGATAAGATGGGCTAACACACAAGAAGATATTTCGAGAAATTGATTTTCAAAACTAAACTCAAGGCTCCCACGGTGATATAAGGAAAGATTGTGAAATGTTTTGTGATTTGAGGCTATGAAACGGTAACTCGGTAGTGATTCTTGTTGATGATTTTCTATTATTTCACTTGTGTTTTGTTGCCTTGTTCCGTGTCATAGCATTCCTTATTTTCTTATGTGATGCATTATTTGCCTTAGTCCAATGTAGCTATTCTTGGTATATTTCTTTATTGTCTCATTTCTGTTGTTATCATTATGACACTATTATCATTATGACACTATTATATACCTTTTCTGTTTTTTATTTATTTCAAAGGGCCTTGATCTGACATTGTCACTAATCTACTAAGGTTAGGCTTGAAACTTATTGTGTACTGCTATGGTTTACTCATGCTACACTTTTGCACCTCCTTTTGTGCAGATCTAGGTACCTCATACCAGTCCAGACACCAATGAGACAAGCTCAGTTTCGGAGACTTCAAAGTATACCTTTCGACGTCCGTAGTCTCGGAGTCACCCTCTATCTAGTCAATTTCATTTTCGTATCCTTTCATAGACACTGACATGTAGGGATTTCCAGTACCATCTTATAGAGCTTGTAACTTGTATTCTCCTGATTTTGGGAAAGTTGTGTTCTGTTGAGTTTCAGAGTTTCTTTATATGATAGTGCTTAAGTTTTTTGAAGGTTATTAATGAATATTCAGTTAATATTGTATGTATATTTTGCTTACCTAGTATCATAAATTAGGTGGCATCACGACATCCTTCGGAGGAAAATTGGGATCGTGAAAAGTTGATATTAAAGATTTAGTTTATGGGTCACAAACAAGTTTACTAGAGTCTCGTGGATCGTTATAGAGATGTATGTGCTTATATTCAGGAGGCTATGTTAGGAAAACCTTTACTTATTTGATTCCTTATTGTGTGAATTTGTTGACTTCAAAATTCTAAATCTTTGTCTTTCTATTTTCTCATAGATGCTGAGGACATGTACAATTGGATCGATGGTCAGAGACCCGCCCCCTCTGCTAGAGCCGCGAGAGGCTGGGGCCAGGGCAGAGGCCAAGGGGCATGTGGTGCAACCAAAATATTTACCCAAGGTGCGACCGATAATTGGAGGGCAGGCACCTAAGATGCCTGTTACTACCCCTACACTTTAGGAGACTCTCGCCCAATTCTTGAGCATGTCTGGTCCTTTAGCTCAGTCATGGTTGATCCTACTTGCACCTGCCACATCTCAGTCTGGGGGAGGAGCACAAAATCCTGCACCCTGCACCCTAGAGCAGCAGGTCTAGGTTGACCGGATCCCAAAGATCGTACTAGTACATCCCTGGTTGTCCTAGTCCAGCCCGATATTAGGGCAACAATATCTGAGAGGGAACAGCTCAGGCTCGAAAGGTACCAAAAATACCACCCCTACTTTAAATGGCTTAGCATTAGAGGATTCATATGGTTTAGTTGAGGAGTGCCATTGTATCCTCCATAATATAGGTATTGTAGAGATGAGTGGAGTTGTATTCACTATGTTCCAACGTAAGGGAGCGGCTTATCAGTAGTGGCGAGCGCATGAATTAGGTAGCCCATCTGAGGTAGCTTCACTCACCTGGGGTCAGTTCTTAAAGATGTTTATGAGAGAGTTGGATCCCTAGGGTCTTCGGGATGCATGGCGCACAGAGTTTGAGCAGTTGTGCTAAGGTCCTATGACTGTATTAAAGTATGCTGTCAGGTTCAGCGAGTTGTCCAGACATGCACCTGCATTAGATTTCATTATCAGAGACCGAGTCCGTAGATTTATCAATGGGCTCGACCACAGTATTAGATTCAACATGGATCAAGAGTTAGAGACTGATACCCCATACCATTAGTGGTGGAGAGCTCTCGGAGATTGGAGGGTATGTGGGGTCTGGAGTGAGAGGAGAGGGAGGCCAAGAGACCTCGAGATTCTCGCACGTATAGTGGTGATCGTGCCCCGGTTGCAGCCAGTCATGGCAGAGTCTATGTGAGTTATCCTGTTCATTCAGCACTCCTAGCTTTCAGTGGTATTTCAACTACTCCCAGGTCTTAGTTTCCTGTGGTACCGTCTTTATCTAGTGTACCCTCTACAGAGGGTTTTTCCAGTGGTTAGTTTAGTCGACTAGGACCGAGCCAGTTTCAGTAGCCACATCCTTCGAGGGTTTGTTTTGAGTGCGGTGATACTGATCATATGGTGAGATACTGCCCCAAACTCAGGAGGGATACACCTCCACAGACTAATCAGGATCCACGTCTCCCATCGAGTCCTCAAACTTCTTGGATCGTGGTTACTGCACCAGTTCCCACTCCACCTACACAACCAGCTAGAGGTGGAGGTCAGGTGGGTAGGGGTCTCCTTAGAGCGTGAGTCCAAGCTAGATGTTAAGTTCTTTCAACTAGGACAGAGGCAGTTGCATCAGACTTAGTCATCATAGGTATTGTTCTGGTTTGTCTTAGAGATGCATCAGTCTTATTTGATCTAAGCTCCACTTATTCATATGTATCATCTTACGTTGTTCTATATTTGGGTATATCCAATGGTTCCTTGAGTTCTCTTATCTTTGTGTCCACGCAAGTGGGAGATTCCATTGTTGTTGATTGTGTGTATCGGTCATGTTTAGTTGTTCTTGGTGGTTTTGAGACCAGAGTTGATATATTGTTGCTCAATAAGGTAGATTTTGTTGTTTTGGGCATGGACTAGCTGTTTCCCTATCATGCTATTCTCGATTGTCACGCCAAGACAGTAAAGTTGGCCTTGCCAAGCTTACTGCGGTTGGAGCAGAGATGTACCTCGGATTGTGTTCCTAGTAAGGTAGTGTCATTTATTAAGGCACAATGGATGGTTTAGAAGGAATGTGCTGCATATTTAGCCTTTGTGAGGGATGTCAGTGTTGATACTCCTACCGTTGAGTCAGTTCCGGTAGTGAGAGACTATCTAGATGTTTTCTTGGCAGAACCTACGAGCATGCCATCTGATAGGGATGTCGATTTTGGTATTGACTTGTTGTCGTGTACTCAGCCCATTTCTATTCTACCATATCGTGTGGTCCTAATGAAGTTGAAGTAGATAAAGGATAAGTTGCAAGATTTTCTTGATAAATGCTTCATTCAGCCTAATGTATCACCTTGGGGTGCTCCGGTCTTGTTTGTAAAGAAGGATGATTCTATGCGTATATGTATTGATTATCGATAGTTAAGAAAAGTTACAGTGAGAACAAGTATCCCTTGCCATGCATTAATGACCTATTTGATTAGCTATAGGGTGCCAGAGTGTTCTCAAAGATTGATTTGTGGTCTGCCTATCATCAACTGAAGATTCGGGATTCCGATATTCCGAAGACTACCTTCAGGACTCAGTATGATCACTAGGAGTTCCTTTTGATGTTATTCGAGCTGACCAATGCCTAGAAGCATTCATGCACTTGATGAATAGTGTATTCCAACCTATCTTGACTTATATTCATCATTGTGTTTATTGACGAAATCTTGGTGTACTCCCAGAGTCGAGAGGATCATGAGCAACACTTGAGGATCGTGCTCCGGGCCTTGAGAGAAAAGAAGTTGTATGCAAAAAAATTTAAAGCGTAAATTCTAGCTTGATTCGGTTGTGTTTTTGGGTCACGTGGTGTCGAGCGAGGGGATCAAGGTAGATCCGAAGAAGATTGAAACGGTATGGAGTTGGCCTAGAACGTCTTCAGTCACTGAGATCTGGAGTTTTCTTGGTTTGGCAAGGTATTACCGTCATTTCGTAGATCATTTCTCATCTACTGCTGCTCACATGACCAGATTGACCCAGAAGGGTGCTCTATACAGATGGACCGAAAAGTGTGAGGGGGGCTTTTAAAAGCTCAAGACTTCATTCAGATTGACCTAGAAAGGATTATAGTGGGTTGTTGTTGTTGTTGAGAATCAAATCTAGTAATGAATATGATGAACCTAATTCATGATATATATATGTCTTGCTCTATCAAACTCCATAGTATCGCGATAAAAAAGCGTAAATTAATTTGATATTGGAGTTTTCGGGATAAGGTGATGGTCAATGTGGTCTAGTGAAGACCTCTGAGACTTATGGCATATTTTCATTTTTATTATGACACAGAATATCAATGGAGCTTTAAGACGGTGGAGTTTTAAGATTATTTCTTGGCATGTACAACTTGTGTGATACCCCACCTTGAATTGTCCATTTTCATCCCCTCCAATCCCTATCCCCCTCCTCGGACCGTTTGAAAGTAGAACAAAATTAGGATTTTAACTTTGTGAGTTCTGAATTTGAGAACTGCTATACACCTATAAATAACCACATTCAAATCTTTTTCTTCACCATTGCCCCCTTCTTTCTTATCCATGCCTTATAAATTTATATTCTTGAAAAACTATTTTTCTGATTTATTTGTTATTGGGTTACTTTCGAGTCCTTGCCCAGTTATATTAACACCAATGTAGTATTACGAAATACATGGGCATGGTAATTAAAACATAATTGGGTATTCTATTGAGATTTCAAACAAGGATTTGGTGAGTTTTCTTTTGGTTTCTCATAAATTTTACTATTTGCAACTGGCCTATTCATTTTTATTTTCTTTACCTTGTGTAGTATCTCATCTCAATTTATGGAAGATTTGATGGGTGTTAGGAGAAAGAAGCATACTTTTCAAAATTTTCTTAAAAAAAAATTCTTCTGGTCTCTCTTCTCAATTTATAAAAGCATTGATGGTGTATATAGATGGTACACATATTAGATGAATATTATTTGAAATTGTGTAATAAAAATCTATATACATATATAAAAGAGGGAATAGAACAAAAATACTTGTCACCTCTCTTTGGCCAAGGATCTTGTTTATCTCTTTTCTCCTTTTTTGAGATTTTATCTCTTATTTTGATAATACAAAAAATCATTTACTACCTAAGAAAATGAACTAATAAGGAAATAAATGAGTTTTACAGATGAAATTTTCAGTTGTGGAATACACAAAAAAAATTAATTAATTACCAATCAATTATGAGAAAATTTTACTATATTCCATAGATTTATCTTATATTTTCTTCAGAAGTTTAAAATTTTATTTGAAAAATAAATGGATGAGTGATCATGCAAAAAAGGTAGCCCATTTATACACATGACAGAGTTAGGAAACATATTACAGTATATGTAATGGTTTGTTTAAAGGTACGATTATTCTTTGGGATTTTTACCTAACTATACCATATATGAAATCTTATTACCCTAAATGTACATAATTCGTTAGTTACTTGCTCACTCCACGTTTTACCTACAAATTTTGTACCATTCGACTATTAGTCATTAAAATGGCAGAATATTTCCTAAAAATGGGCTAAAATTAAGGAGAGAATCTTGATGTTAATTGATTCTACATTAAATTTAATTTTTAAAAAAGTAAAGGAAATTTCTCATCTGCGTATTTTTCTCTAGAACTACTATTCATATTCTCAAAAAAAAAAAAAGAATAAACAATTTAATTTTTCGAGTTTCAACAACACAAAGTTGAAAAAATCTGTTATTCCATATATTTTCCACCATTGATAGCCATTAAAAAGCTTGAAAGCTTTGAATTCAAATTTTGGTTTTCAAAAATCATTATTTGTTTAGATTGGGTGTTGTTGTAAATAATTCGGAATATATTTAGGAGTTTATATCTCAATTTTGAGGGGTTTTGGTGAAGATTAGACTTGGTTTTGACTGAATTTCAGATTAAAACTCGAAAAAAAAGACATATTTCCATCAATTGTAGATAAATTGTAGAATTGTAGATATATTGTAGATAAATTATAGATAAATTGTAGATGAATTATAGATTGGGAAGACTAAAACTTCTGCAAATCTTCTACAATTATGTCGAAAATGCCAATTATGCTACAATTGAAATAAGAATTTGGATATTAAAATTCAGTGTATCTATTTTGTAGATATCTTGTAGATTATTTATATTCTGATTGTAGATGCATTATTTTCAGTTTTCACAAATCCAATACGACTAAAGCTTCTACGAAATCTTCTGCAAAAAACAATCTATAATTTTCTAATTTGACTACAATTTGACTACAAAATATCTACAATTTCTGGAAATATATCTTCTTCTTCTTCTTCGTAATTTTTATGTGTGTTGTGAACAATTGAGATGAAAGGAAAGAGAAAGTGAGAAGATACAGTCCTATAATTATGCCAAATACAAATGAACTCTTAATAATATCCTTAATTTGAATTATAGTATATAAATGATAATTTGATATGCTTAAATGTAATAAACACAAACCTTAAACATTGAAGGTAAAAATCCCTTATTCTTTTTAAATTTATGTTAAAGTAAAACTGACTAATATAATCATACAAATGCTTATATCTTCAACGTTTAAAATATAGCCACCTTTTATCATATGGAATTTTTATGCTGGATAAAAAGATTATAGATTATGCGTATCAAACTCCTATGAATATTTGTCAAAATAAGTTGTTTATATTATATTTAGCACCTTTTTTACGTCATTTTTTTTACACTTTAATATTACATTTATTTTTTATTACATATGCAACTAAAAAATATGAAGTTTTCAGAGATGTAAAATATACAAAAATCTCACAAATGCGAATTGAGTATTTCAAAAATAAGCAAGTACAATGGAGAACCCAACTATATAACACGGCTGGGGATGTATTTGTGTATGTACAAATATGGTATTGCATTTGCGGATTTTGAATTATATTATTTCAAATAAATGGTTTTAAATGCCATTAATTTTTACATGTCACTGTTAACACAATATAAAAAAGGTACAAATTTATTTGTTTTGAATTTTATTTTCCTTTTTTATTCCGCATACCTTTTTTTGTTTTTGAAGTTCTTAAATAAATATTGTTTGACTCAAAAGTTATATATACTTTATGAATGCAAAGCAATATATATGGGTTGAAGGCCAATCATAGCAAGTCGTAATAAATTAAAAATAAAGTAAATGAAATGATAGTTAAGAACATTTCTCCTAGTAGTCGGAGACATGGATGATCTTTATTGATGATAATAGGGTGGTCTGCCTCCCCGTAGAGAGGTTCAGAACCTTACAATCATATTTTCTTTTGATCTTCCATTTCTTTTGTATAGTTCTCATTCCCTCTCCTTTTTTCTCTCAACTATTTTTGGAGTCCCTATGGAGAAGGAGATGAACCTCCTCTTTCGTTTCCTTTCTTGGTATTTATAGCTATAAACTGCATAAGATGGCCTTCGGTGGCTGGGACCATATTAAGTGGTTATCTTCAACGTAGCGGATGGGTCGTAGCCTTCACGATCATCTTAGGCGGGCATTAAGTGTCGTTAATTAAGAGCGGTCGTACCATTTATTAATCTTGTATTAACAGAGAAAAATGATTAACTTCGTTGATCATTATAGGGTCGGATTTCGACCCACACAGTTAGTCCCTCTGCTTATCGAGGCCGTCCCGCGCTCGAGCTTGATGAGCGGATTTTGTCGACTATGATATAGAAGATTTTGGATAAAAAATGGACGACCGCTGCTCTGGTCGAGGCCGTGCTTTTCATGGCGACGGTCCGAAACTCGTAGAGTTTTCCAACCTCACTTTTTCATAGAACTGAGTCGTTGGGTATCCCTTCATGATAAGGACGTATGATGTCTTTGGTATGATTACGGCGTGGTCAGAACTCGATCACGTCCTAATCTGTGGGTTCGCTTTGTTATACAACTATCACCGCCGTCGGAAGACAAGCTGTACGCAGTGTGTCTGAGTACGATGTAAGCGGTGTGTTTTAAAGTTTTAAGGGCGTAGGGTATATTCTGCCCATATTGGCAAGACTCTATGTTTGCTCCGATTAGAGAGATGACGGTTGCGGTCGAGTGGGCACTTTGTGGCGCTTGTCGTGGCAGCGCATGTCTTGGTAGAATCGAACCATTTTGACGGTTGGATATGCAGTTAATAATATCCATCGGTTTTCCCGAAATCATTTATATTGCCTATAAAGGTAATTTGGGATATCAGTTTCTTGATACTCTATTGTTTATCTGAGAGATTTTGGAGCTCTTTCCTTCTGCAAATTCATTGTCCCTTTTCTTCATTGCGATAAGTTTTATCTTTTTTTATCAAATTCGTTCTTTCATCCTTCTAGCAACTAAGTGATGCCAAGTACTTCTTCTCGTGAAGCTCTTACAGTCAGTTTGTCGGTCAATCCTCCGGCGATTGAAGGGCCATCTCTAGCAATGGGAGGAGAGAGGCTGGATGAGACTGAGGGGATTCCGTCAGTGGACAAAGTACTCAGTATATCTAGAGGTCTGACGATAGACTTTACCACTGATAGAGTGGAGGACCCCGTTGATGGGGGATGGCATGGCCCGACTGCGGGAAAAACGATTTGTACCCACCCATGCTGATATAATTCTTGCTCGAAATGAGGAAAGGGTTCACACCGATCGTGCGGGGTACTGCATCTTTTATGCGTACCCCTTCAGGCTGGGGTTCACTGTTCCACTTCCCACTTTGGTAGTGGACTTCTATCGTTACTGTGGGGTCTGCCCGAGCTAGCTCACCCCTCTGTATACAAGCTATTGGCGATGTTCTTGATGTATGGGGAGTTGGCCGGCAGGATGGTCACGCTGCAGCACGTTCTCGCCCTATACGCTCCTCAACGAGTGCGAGACACCATGCTTCGGGTGTGCCCGCATGGGTTGATAGGGCTGACGGCTATGTTGGACGATGAGGTTGAGCCTCGGACTTTTGAGAATTTCTTTTATATCAGGATCGAGCATTTAGTGGCATCCCCTTCAGGGTTCCCGGAGGTTTAGAACCATACACGTGAGTTACCCTTGATGAAATAGCAAGTTTTATTCCTTCCTTATTCTTTTATTGTGATTATGTGAATACCGTATTGCCATTGCTTTCGTAGTTGAGGTCTCACCACCGGCCTTATTTGCGGGGATGCGGGGGTGGCTCAAAGCCGTACTTCCTCATATCGAGGGGATTCACATGTGGGCGTCCTTTTGGGAGAAGCAAGACCGGGGGAAAGCCGTGGGTAAGAAGTTTGTTCTCTGTTTTGCTTGGTTCAGGGTTTTGTATTTCCTTTGGCTAACTTCGTCTTTCTGCTGCAGGAAGAGTGAATCGTTGGCAAGGCCCCTCAGCTGGCCTTCTGGCGGCCGGGTGTGATTTCTAGATTTTTTACGGCACCGGCATTATGTGGCGTACCGAGAGCTGTATTGGTTGAGTCTTTTCTGGCTCCTTCCCCCTCTCGACCCCTATTTCGGGACGAAGGGCCGTTGGGGACCATTCGCCCTCGGGATGGTTCGTCCTCGTGCGAAGAGGGGGAGAGGCCCTTGGTTTGGCATAGAGTTTCATTTACTCTAGTTCCGCCCACGGTGGCTGCGTCTGTTCCCCTGTCATAATCAATGTGGATTCCCCCCCTTCAGAGGCAGGGAGGGTAATGTTGTGGCACGCACCCCTGAGGACGGATCGAGGGCGGATAATGCTCAAGTCCGCTTGGATTATGAAGGAAGTGCTGCTCCAATGGCCTAGTCTTTGACCCATATGGTCGAGATGGGGGACACTTCCCCGGTGATCATGGAGATTGGTTGGTCGAGTACCCCGTTGGTGGAAGTGGCGGAGGGAGAGGCTGTAGGAGATGGGTCTGGATCCGACTCGGATTTGGACTCTAAGGACGTCCGCATGTTTCGAGAGGGCGTCACGAGTGCTACTGTCCACCCGGAGGGGAGACCGCGCCTCATTGTGGTTCCCACAAATTTGAATTTGCTGTTACTAGGCTCGAGTCTAATGTTGCAGTTTGGGAAACTGTGCTTGGTGATAGAGAATGAGTCGTTAAGGGAAGTTACAGACATCAACATGATGAACAAAGTAGTCGTGATGGGCATGAGGGTATGTGCTCAAAGATAAAGGCTTATTTGCTTTCTTTTTGCCCTGTTTTTGTTTTCTACCTAAACCGTTGTCTTTCATTCTGCGGGTTTTTTTGCTGGAGTTGGAGAGCATCCACCGAGCCAATGTTCGCTCGGGGGTATTTTTGCGGGTGCTTGAGAAGTGTAGTTATTACCGAGATAGGTGTTGGGAGATACATGTGCGCATGAGGAATGATCCCCGTAGCTGGGCTTTGGCTGAGGCGTTGGCGAGGAGGGAGCTTCAGGTGCAACATGTGCTTGTTCGGATGAGGGCCTTGGAGAGCAGCTGCGTGGAAATGATGAGGAGCTTGAAGCCAGAAGGAGGGCCTCGGTTGACTGTGGGCGCCTGTGCTTAGCCTGTGCTTAACCAAGGTGATGGAAGTCACATCTGAGTGGGGTGCATAGGTGGCTACAATAGAAGCGGAGATTGCAGCTTTGAAGTGCCAACTAGCTGATGCCTCAGATAGAGTTGATGAGTTGCAGGGAGCTGTTCGCGCCGGTGAGTCCCAATTGTCATTGGTAAGGGCCGGTGTTTCCCTCAGGGAGGGAAGTCTTGAGGAGCAGATAGGGGTCCTTGAGCGGGGCACTTAGGATGCGGCGGGGCAGATCGCGATCTTAGAGGAAGAGAACCGGCATCTCCAGGAGCAGTCCTCTTTTTCTGGTCAGACCCGCAAAATATTGGTTTATGCCGAGGCCCAGCGGGATGTGTATAAGAATTATTTTAAGGTCGGCATTGTGTCCGAAACCACTTTCGAGGGGGCACGCCAAAGGGCTCAGGAGGCCCGTATGGAGTGTGGCTTTGATGCCACAACGCCGGGGGTTGATGATGGTGTCAGCGGAAGCGTGGAGGGAGTTAGCGACAGTGCGGATGGCGCAAACGGTGGTGTAGATGGCACAGGCGGCGATGTAGATGGCGCCGAATAGAGAATAGCCTTTTCCTCTTTTCCCTTTTTCTTATATTTCTTCGTCGTTTGGCGTTCATTGCCTTGTTAGTTGTTATTTGTTTTTTTTATGTTGGTCGATTTTCAGCCGGATGTAAGTGGTCATAACCCGTGATTATTTTATGAATAAGAAGGAATTTTCCTTTTGTCATTTGTTTTATGTTTGTTCCGCCCGCGTTTGTAGGGGAGGTTTGATTTAATATTCGACTTCGGTAGGCATTTCAATTTTTGGATGTCGACGGCTCTTCCTTCTTGACTTGGGGTGATCGAGTCGGGGCCATCCTTTTGGTGGTGATGCTGTTTAGCCTTAATCCTGATTCGGGCACAATCGGATTATTGGTCGTGAGGATGACAACACGACTTGGTAGCTCGACCAAAGCCGAATTTAAGTGCCTCTAATTTCAGTTAATGTTGGACGTACTTACTTGGCCGACAAGGGTGCTTGACCTGTGCCTTGATTTGATTCACTTTTTGCTAAGTTTATAGGTGAAGGGGTTCCGTTTGGGTTTTGGCTAGACTGTACTTGAATTTTTCCGGCGAAGGCACGCGGCCTGAGTCCCCATTCAACTATTGTTGAACTTATTTAATTATTTGGAAGGCGAGGGTGCATAGCCCGAGTCCGAGTTCAACCGTGGTTGAATTTGTTGGCGAAGGCGTATGGCCTGAGTCCTAGTTCAACTGTAGTAAAATTTTGTTAATTGTTTGAAGGCGAGGGCGCATGGCCCGAGTCCGAGTTTAACCATGGTTGAACTTGTTGGTGAAGGCACATGGCCTAAGCTCCAGTTCAATCGTAGTTGAATTTGTTAATCGTTTGAAAGCGAGGGTGCCTGTCCTGAGTCCCTGTTTAACCGTAGTTGAACTTGTTTGCGAAGGCGCATGGCCTGAGTCCCAGTTCAACCGTAGTTAAATTTGTTGACGAAAGGCATGGCCTGTGTCCAGTTCAACAGTAGTTGAATTTGTTAATTGTTGGAAGGCGAGGGTGCATGGCCTAAGTACTTAGGGTTTAGGGTTTAGGGTTTATTCTAGGTATGATTTGAGAGAGTGTAATGTGATTGTACAGTTTATGGTCTAGATGGACTGTGAAATTTCAGTTGTGCTGTAATATCGGACCTATGTGAGATAGGGTGACGTGGAATCACCCTAGGTATATGCTTGGTAAGGTCATTCAGATATTGGTTGGCTTCTAGTACAACTATGGGTACGCTCGAGGACGAGCAATTGTTTAAGTTGGGGAGGATATGACGACCCAAACCGTCATCTCATGTGTTATTGCTCCGTTTTCCCCGTTTATTGATTCTTCATATTTCATTATCATTATGTGGTGTGTGAGAGTTTATTTGGATTGGTTTTGATAAGAAATGAGGCACTTAGTCTCTTTAGAAAATGCTTAAGTTGGAAAAGTTAATCGGACATTGATTGATGACTTATATGGCTCAGATGTGATTTTTGGTGATTCGGTTAGCTTCGGGGGATGATTTGTTACTTAGGAGTGTGATCGGAATTGATTTTGGAGGCCCGGTGTAGAATTAGGCTTGGATTGGCGAAGCTAGTATTTTGGCGAATTCCGGTCGATAGGTGAGATTTTGATCCGAGGGTCGGAATGGAATTCCGAGAGTTGCTGTAGCTTCGATATAGGATTTGTGATATGTGTGCAAAATTTCAGGTCATTTGGATGTCGTTTAGTTGGGTTTTTGATCGAAAGTGCATTTCAGAAGTTTTTTAAGAACTTAGGCTTGAAATCCGGTGAGAATTGATGATTTTAGTGTTGTTTGATGTGTTTTGATGGTTGGAACAAGTTTGAATGATGTGATGGGGCATGTTGGTGCTTTTAGTTGAGGTCCCGGGGTCCTCAGGTGACTTCTGATGGCTAACGGGATGAAATTCAAGTTGAGAAAGGGGTAGATGTTTGATGGTATCTGGTATGCTTGCTTCTACGGAAATGGACCGCAGAAGCGAGGGAATGGTCGCATAAGAGGTTGAATGTTGAGTTGGGAAGTTCCGCAGAAGTAGAAGTGGTTTCGCTTAAGCGAGTCCGCAGAAGCAAAAATTTGAGTCGTAGAAGCGACCCTTGGTGATTTAATAAAATTCGCTTAAGTGGAAAAATGACCGCACAAGTGGTATCGCGGAAGCAGGTGTGGGGACCGCAGAAGCGGAAACCCCCGGAGTTTTGTTCTGCGAAGCTTATGTTATTTCCACCATTTATGAGCGAGCTTTGAGAGCTTTGAGGAGATTTTTAAGAAGGGTTCAAGGGAGAATGATTAGAGGGAAGTTCCTTGGCCTAAATATACGAGATTATGTTAGATTTAACATAGAAATTGGTTGAAATTCATTAAAAATGGGTAAAGCTAGGGTTTGAGTTTTGATATTTTAAACTGGGATTTGATAGATCATTTGAGCTCGGATTTGGGAGTTCTTGGTATGTATGGACTCGCGGCGAGATGAGGAACATGGTAATATAAGTTTTGTAATTTTTTGAGAAGTAGGACCGGGGCTTGGGTTTTGCTAGTTTCAAGATTTCTGCTATTTCTCGGTTGTTTTTATTGGGTATTGTTCCCTTGGCATATTGTATTGTATTCACTCTGATTTTGGTTAGATTCGATGTGCGTGGAGGCCAATTTGAGGAACAAAGGCATTGCAAGCTTGAGATTTTACCGGTTCGAGGTGAGTAATACTTGTAAATGACATCCTGATAGTTCGAAACCCCAGATTTACACACCATAGTGTTGTATTGTGGTGACTTGCATGCCAGGTATGAGCGTGGGGTAGAGCACCGTTGGGGATTATGACTTGGTCCATCCCGATTGTGATTTTACTGCATATTGACTAAAACTTACTTGATGCTATCATGATTTGGGCTGATTGTCATGTTTTTGGGCTTCGTGCCGATTATTTGAATCCTTTAGGGATCGACATCACTATTTTCCATTACTTGCATATTATTTTGATCTCGGTCCAAGGTTGTAAATGCTATTTCGCAAACTCAGTCATTTTTCAAAGATTTGAAAACTTAAACAACATATTATTGACATTTTGAACCGAGAACTGTTATTTTGATATTGCCCAAGTGACTTATGTGCATTTCTGAACTGAGCATGGATCGGGCTGTGCACCGCAGTAGTGTTATATATGTATTTCTGGACTGAGGATGGATCGGGCTACACGCCACAGTGATGTGATATTGATATTGTGCTTAGGCTGTAAGATCCCCTCCGAAGTCTGAACCCCCACAGTGAGCGCGGGTACCCAAACGGATCGGGTTGCGCACCGCAGCGGTCATACGCATTGCATTGCATTTATACACTGGTTCCTGTTTGTATTACGTGTCATGACATTCAACACTCTCATATCATTTACATCCATGCTATTTCATGCACTGTTTACCAGATACCCTGATGTTATTTGTTAATGGAGTGTTGTGCTAGAGGGGCTGACTTATGTGCGGACTTGCACCATCTGATTATGCATTCATTTGCTTGATTGTTGGAAAAATGATATTTTTAAAAGAGGTTTTTAAATTGAGCCCAGATTTTTCTAAAGGAATTTTATGGTTTTACTGATTTTCTCAAAGAGTTGCACTGTCCCACATAGCATGACGGAGTGCTTTTACGTGATTTCATATTTTTTACTTTTATTGCTCACTCAGTTGGAGTACTCACTTTACTCCTTGCACCTCATGTGCAGTTGCAGGTAATGTTCACCCGGTAGCGAGTTATTAGCGAATTGAAGGTATTACCATTGTAACTGAGCAAACGCGAAGCATAAAAAATCTAGTAGCCAAAAATACTTCTTCGCGAATGCGTGAATCCTTTCTCGTTTGCAAAGAACAAAACCAGAACTAGCAACATCAGTTGCAAAGTAGGGAGAAATAATCTGAAACCATCCCGAAATACACGGGAGACCCTCGGGGACTCGATCAATTGAACCAACAAGTCCCAAAATATAATACGAACTTACTCAAGGCCTCAAATCATGCCAACAACATCAAAACTACGGATCGACGATCGAAACCTTTTTTCAATATTCAAACTTTAACGAACGCGTCAAAGTCATACATAAACATTCCGGAATAATGCCAAACTTTACGTACATGTCATAAATCACGATAAGAACCTATTCTAAGGCTTAGAACCCAAAACAAACACCGATAATACCAAAATCCGCTTTAAATCGAATTTAGGAAATCCAAAAATCTTCAAAATGCTAAATTTCCATACTAAGCACTGAAATGCTTCCAGACCACCTGATGCTCAACCTGAACATATGCCAAGTCTGAAATCATTATATGAATATATTGGAACCTTCAAATCCCAAATTCGAGGTTGTTTACTAAAAGGTCAAACCTTAGTGAATTCTTTCAACTTAAAGCTTCTGAATTTAGAATTTTCTTTCCAAATTAACTCCGAACTTTTTGAAAGTCAAATGCGACCGCATGTACAAATGATAAAACATAAAGTAAAGTTATTCACGCCTCAAACCGCTGAATGATGCACTAGAGATCAAAATGACTTGTCGAGTCGTTACATTCTCCCCCACTTAAATATATGTTTGTCCTAGAACGTGCCAAGAACCATTCTGGAGTTGTCCAAAATTATTGTTTAACACCTCGTGCAGCTACCCGTGCCACCACAACCCATGTGAGCACATTAGAACCTTAGCTAACAAGCATCAGAACCTTAGCTAACAAGTATCAGAACCAAATTCCAACATCCGAAATTCTCCACGAGACCCAATTCTAACATACGAACACCGTACCAAAACATGATCATGCACATGCTGAAATTACCCCATACACCACATAAATCATCTGCCAATAATAACATCATTCGATCATAATAGCTACGAATTCACGAATATGATGTCCGCAATACACCTCATAACACATATAAGCCTTATTCCAACTCTTGCAATACCGCCACGACCAAAGGGATGTGTTGAAAATCATAATCACCTGCCAAATCAATAAATCGTGGATTCCCTCCAAGAGGACAAGAAATCATTACCTCATTCTGAACTTAATAATGACATTTTCTCTTTAATATACCTTACATAACTCTGATCTCCAAGTCAAAATGATAAGGCATGCCAAGTCAAATTAAAATGCCAATAAAATTGGGTCACGTGTATAAGTGGCATGTTTTGGCCAATCAAATAAGGCATTGTCATGCTTCAATATTATTGGCTAGAAAGAGTTTGTCTTATCACAAATCTTTCACCACTATAAAAGGGGTCTTCACAACTCAAAATAGACACCAAAAATTAAAATAATAAGCAAGAGAGAGCTTGTGGGTCAAATACCGCAAATTTATCACAAATTTTAAACTTCAAGTGATCATATTCAAATTCGTGAAATCAAGTTCAAGCTCAAGATGAAGAACAAATTAAGGTTCAAGGAGTACGAGTGCAAATCAAAGTCCTGCTGGTTGAATTCAAGATCATCGTTCGTGGAATAAAATATAGATTCAAAATCAAGTTCAAAGGCTCTTGAATTTATTTATTATTGGAAAAAGGAATAAAAGAAATTATAGAGATTGTAATACTCAAAATATTTAAAATAAAATACTACAAAGCATCGATGGCTGACTCAAGTGCCCCCCAAATGGCCAATATGAGCTTGAAGCTTCCTTTGTAAATCTCGAAACTTCTTTGTAAGGCTCCCCAGCGGAATCATTGGTATTGGTTTTAAAGTCCGCTGTTCAAGTCAAAAGAAAAGGAGACAGTTAAGAAAACAACAGGAAGTTGCTGCAGCCAAGGTTTCAACCTCTGAAAGTGCTTCCCCTGTTCTGATTGTTACATTGGCAAATGAAGCAGAACCATATATTACTTCCTCATCCATAGAGGAGGTAATTAATATAAGTTCTACAGGGACTTCATCACCATCTAAAAGAACTGAAATCCAGCAGAATCCTTCAGCTCTTGAAAAGGATGTAGGACTTGCAATACATCCAGCACCTTTATCTCAGATTCAGAATGAGAAAGAAAATACTGTGGCCTCAATTACTCCTGAGGCAACAGGTATTGAAATACAGTCATCCATCTCTCCAGAAGATGAATACATGCATGTTCAATCTGAATATGAGAAGGCCTCTGTAGAACAAGCTGATGATGAACCTAGTGAAGATTTGGAAGGAGATGATACATGTAGTCAGCTCCTTACTGCTTTCAATGGTAGCACTGATGCTACTGAAATCATCAACACCCAAGGTCTCTCTCCCAGAAACAAAATGCCACATTACCTTACCAGAAGCAAAGCAACCATCACTAAAATCCCACCAAAGCACAATCTCCCCAAAAAACTTTAATGATTAGCACAATCACTTGGAATATAAGAGGTATCAGAACCTCTGGAGCCCTTGAAAGACTCAAAACTCTCAAACAAATCCATAACCTCTCATTCATTGCAATCCTAGAACCTTTTCTTGATGACACTCATATCAATTACTACAGAATGCAGCTATCCATGCAGCATGCAACCTCTAATAGTAACAATAAAATCTGGCTCTTTTGGGATCGAGATTTTGATGGTACTGTTATGGATCAAGATGAACAACAAATAACAATTCAGTTGAAACATGTGGAAGCAGCTGATCCTTTTTTGATCACTGTGGTTTATGCTAAGTGCAAGATTCTTCTCAGAAGACCACTATGGGATACTCTTCGACAGAAGTCCTTGTCGTGTGATATACCTTGGTGCATCATTGGTGATTTCAATGTGATCACATCCATTGAAGAGAAAATAGGGGGATTACCATATCAGATTAACAAAAGTATGGATTTCTTAAGTATGATTGAAGACTGTGGATTGGTGGACTTAGGCTTCTATGGCCCCAAGTACACTTGGTCCAATGGAAGAGGACCAGGCTCTATAGTTTGGAAGAGATTGGACAGGGCATTGGCAAATGATAACTGGCTGATCTCTTTCCCAGCCACAACCATTTCTCACTTATCCTCAACAGGTTCTGATCATAATCCAATTCAAATGGACTTGAATACCAGACAGGATACTACCAAGAGGTATTTCAAATTTCTCAATTGATGGGTGCAAAATGAAAATTTCCTCCCTCTAGTCCAAGAGACTTGGGCACAGGAATTTTCCGGGAATGCTATGTAGATCTTTCATCAGAAGCTTAGAGCAGTCTCTACTACTCTCAGCAAATGGTCTAAACAAGAATTTGGAGACATCTTTCAAAAGGTTAAGGAATTTGAAGAAAAAGTGAAACAAGCTGAAGTTAACTGGGCTCATACCAATGATACAACTGACAGAATGGTGTATCAAGAAGCCAATGCTCAATATGTAAGATACATGAAGCTAGAAGAGTCCATTTTAAAGCAAAAAACACAACTTCATTGGTTCAAGGAAGGAGATGCTAATTCAAAATACTTTCATAGTCTTATGAGGGGAAGAAGGAGAAAACTCTTTATTCACAAAATCAAGGACATGGATGGTAATTGGATTCAAGGAGATACAGCCATAGGAGAAACAGCCTGTGATTATTTCAAAGAGCACTTCACAGAAACTGGAGGAACAATCAGACAAGATCTCTTATATTACATCCCATCTCTCATCACACAGGAGGATAACCAATGCCTCACCAAAGATCCAACAATGAAAGAACTTAAGTCTGTTGTCTTCTCTATGGATCCCAATAGTGCCGCTGGTCCAGATGGCATGAATGGAAGATTTTTCCAATCATGTTGGGATATTATCAAAACAGACCTCCTGAATGTTGTTCTGGCTTTCTTTGGAGGAGCTGAAATGCCAAAGTATATGACTAGTGCTTGTCTAGTTCTCTTGCCAAAGGTTGAATTTCCTAACTCTTTCAATGAGTATAGACCTATCAGCCTCAGTAATTTTATAAACAAGGCTATCTCCAAAATCATATGTTCCAGGCTTGCCCCAATCTTGCCTAAGATCATTTCCAACAACCAGTCTGGTTTTGTACAAGGTAGGAGCATCTCAGAGAATATTATGCTTGCTCAGGAGATAGTCCAAGGAATTAAAAAGCCAAACAGGGGATCCAATGTAGTCATCAAACTTGATATGGCCAAAGCATATGACAGAGTTTCTTGGAATTTCACATGTCAAATGCTGAGAAGAATGGGATTCAATGAGATGATTATAGATATGATCTGGAGGACTATGTCAAACAACTGGTACTCAGTTATCATTAATGGAACAAGACATGGATTTTTTCACTCTACTAGGGGTCTAAAGCAGGGAGACCCATTGGCTCCAGCTCTTTTCATTCTGGGAGCAGAACTACTTTCATCAATGCTTAATAGGTTGACTCACGACCAATTCTTCAATGGTTTCTATATGGAGAAGAAGGGTCCTCAAGTCAACCATTCAAGCTTTGCAGATGACATCATTATATTCACATCTGGAGGAAGAACTTCTCTAAAGAAGGTCATGGAGATCCTTAAATGCTATGAGAACATATTTGGCCAGCAAATCAACAAGCAGAAGAGCCACTTTATGCTCTCTCCTTGTGCCCTCCCTGCAGTAAGCAGAAGAGTCCAACACATCACTGGCTTCACCAAGAAAGAAGCCCCCATCACTTACCTGGGATGCCCCTTATATACAGGAAGAATGAGAATTGTCTACTTCAATAACCTAGTTGCCAAGGTTACTAACAGAATCAAGGGTTGGCAAAGTAGAATTCTCTCATATGGAGGTAGGGCTACACTGATTAAGTATGTTCTTCAGTCTATGCCCACACACTTGTTATCTGCTCTCTCACCCCCCAAGACAGTCTTAAGACAAGTAGAGAAGCTAGCTGCCAACTTTTTTTGGGGCATGGAGAAAGACAAAAGCAAGTATCATTGGGCTTCTTGGCATAAACTAACTTTCCCAACCTCTGAAGGAGGAGTTGGTTTCAGATCCATGGAAGAAATTTGTCAAACAATGGAATACAAGAAATGGTGGCTTTTCAGGACTAAAGACTCCCTTTGGAGCCAATTCCTTCGAGCCAAGTATTGTCAAAGGTCAAATCCAATTTCCAAAAAATGGAACTCTGGACAATCCCAAACATGGAAAAAAATGATGACAATAAAAAAGGAAGCTGAAAATCACATTCTTTGGAGACTGAACTCTGGCAATTGTAGTTTCTGGTGGGATAATTGGCTAGGAACAGGTGCCTTAGCTCATCAAAGGTCTGAAGGTGGAAGACCTGGCAACATTTCAGTGGCATATTTCCTGGATCATGGCCACTGGAACATGCAGAGGCTAAATGAATCTGCTCCAGTTCATACAATTCAAGCTATCTCCCAGATTCAAATCCATAACCTCAACTCCCAAGATCAAGCCATATGGATTCCCAATGTTAAAGGCAAATTCACCTGTTCCTCGGCATGGGAGACCCTCAGGAAGAAGAAGCAGAGAAGCTTCACCAATAAAATGATCTGGCATAACAAAATACCATTTAAATGGTCCTTCTGCATCTGGAGAGCACTTAGGAACAAGCTTCCTACTGATGACAGGGTATTACCTTTCTGTAATCCAACTGTTACCAGGTGTGTATGTTGTCGCAGCCCTGGAGCAGAAAGTGTGGAGCATATATTTTGTCAAGGTCAATTTGCAGCATCAATTTGGAAAAAATTTGGAGGTCCAGTTGGTCTTAATACCTCTGATCTCCCCCTTCAGCCTCTCCTTATGAAATGGTGGCTTCTAGACAGAAAAAATGGAGTGCAAAAACTTCTCCTAGACACAATGCCAATAATCATATGTTGGAATCTCTGGAAGAATAGATGCAGCTCAAAATATGGTTCCAAATCTTCCTCTATATCCAGAGTGATGTACTTCATTCACTCAGATATTCATATGCTGTTGCAAGCAACATATCCCCAGATATCTTGGCCTTTAAAATGGCCAGACTTGTATTTGACTACTGAAACGATCACCCATTACACTGAAACTAAGCAGGTTACATGGTTGAAACCTTCTCAAGGATTTGTAAAGGTTAACACTGATGGCAGTGCTCTTACCAACCCGGGTAGTATTGGAGCAGGAGAAATCATAAGAGATAACAATGGAGCTTTCATTCATGCTCTGGCTGCCCCATTGGGTGAGGGCACAAACAATCTGGCAGAAATTGAAGCAGCACACTTGGGAGTTAAATGGTGCATTGACAACTCATACAAAAGAATTCATTTAGAAGCAGATTCAGCTCTTTTGATACTATGGTTAACTACCAGCACTGATCCACCCTGGAGTCTCCAACCACAGATAGATAAACTGAAGAACATGTGTGACAATTGTGAAGAAATACAAGTCACACACGTTTACAGAGAAGCCAACAATCCAGCGGACTCATTATCCAAGCTTAGCCACAGTCTGACAGCCTTGACACACTACCACTCTACTCTTTTACTCCCAAGCCACATCAGAGGTCAAATACATCAAGATCTTATTGGCACTCCTGCCTTCAGACACAAAAAAACCAACAGAATCACCCTCTCATCTCATACCCTTTCTCCTTCTCCCACCAACTCTTCCCATGGATATGGCTGACAGTATTTCAGAAGTGACAGCTACCCTTAGTATCCAAAATACCATGACCAGTAGTCACCACACCCTAGCCAGCAACCAAAGTAAAGGCCCTCGTAACGAGAGAAGGATGAGAACTTTTCTTCTAACATATGCTATCTTTTTTGCAGGTACTTTGAACAAATCCACTACCTTGGAGGTCATCATAACTGTTGTATTGGCATCCAGTATGTTTTTTCAGCAGTGCACACCCCAATACTGCTGGAAAAACACAAATGCTAGCCAAATCCACCACACAAAGAACCAAAAACCCTCCTCTCACACCAACTCAACTAAAAATTCTCCACAAATGCAATCTCACCTAAGCATTGCAACTGTAGAGCTGATGGTACCTCTCCTGTACTTGTACCTCTACCCTGCCAATCACAAGAGTCATGATGCTTGTAATGTAACAACCAGCACCTTCCTGGCCTATCACTTGAGCATCTGTCCTTTTGATAGCAGATCACACAACAACCTGCTACAAAATGGCAGAACAGGGATCATTCTTGCTCCCCTCTCCCCAGACTTAGCTCCAGCCTACACAAGAACCTGGAGACTAAGCTCCCCCTTTTTACTAACCAGTTTCTTCATCTTGCAGGTACTTGGACCCCTTGAGGAAAAAATTGCATATCTATCCAGTGGTATTAGTACTTCAAGTACTCATTCTGGGAGAAATGCCTTTCTTTTCCCAAGGATTCCAAACACAAAGGAGCACTAATTGATTCAACTTACACCAAAGGCAACAACAAGGGAGTTCAAGCACCTCCAGTACCAAATACCAGTACATGAATGTGGACTTTAAATACCTTTGAAACAAGAGCAACACAAGAGCAGCACTTTGCTCTCTTTTCACATATCTAGACTATTGTTTTGTACATGTGACCTAGACTCTATCTATAGAATTTTGTAATGTCTAATGTCTATCAATACTGGATAGACAACAGACCACTCTCTATAGGTTTATCTCTCCAAAGCAGTAAATGTTATTTGATTGTCACTTGGACAACCAAATGCATTTTCATCATTGTGGAGGTAAGGTATTATGTCCCCCTCCAATTTTTTGTATTTGAACTTAATCTATAAAATCCAACCCTAGGCTCAGTGAAAAAAAAAAAGACCGCTGTTTGTCTATAAATCCGATTGTCAACTTAAATGTTTACACAAGAATCTCCAGTTTAAGCATCTTTTTTCAATCCACACCATATATAAGAATCTGAACTGAGGAAATTCAAAAAAGAAAATAAATTATCTCGGGGTAAAGAAGTTAAATTCATTTTTTCCGATAGCTATGGTAGTAGAGAAGAAGAGGGCACCACACTACACATATAAATACGAAACTCCCGCATTACCGTACGTGCAACTGTCATCACATACGGCTCAAACAAAGACATCTAAATTCCTCCCGAGAACTTTCTTAGGATTCAAGGAAGAATTTCTTCTGATATTGTGGTTACTCTTTCAAAATTTTATCCCGAGGCCTAAGTATGACATTCTACTCGTCAAGAAAGAGGACAAATAGACAGTGCATCAACATAATCAAGTTGTTTGCAGGATAAGGGTTTTGCAGTCGAGACATATGTATTTATTCTATTAAATAGAAAGGGATGTTTCTTTCATTCCATTGATAGAAGTCTAACTAGAAAAAGACACTCTTTATTACTTTGAGACGAGAATCATTGGTTTGACCGATAAGCCAGAATATCAGAAGAAATTCTCCCTTGATTCCTTTGACCTGATACTGTTACTTGTATTTTCTTTACTACTCTTTCTCTATCCTTAGTTTCTTCTTGAGCCAATGCTTCTTTGCTCGCTTGTAGCACCTCAACTCGATTTTCGATGTAGATTTGAGTGAGGTGACCTCTTAAGTAGTGTCTCTCATCCTCTTCCACCGTAGCTATCAGGAATAGCAAATTTGAATTCTTGTACTCGAGAGACTTTATTTTCTTTTTTTGAATTTGCCAGTTCACGTAAATGGCCTAAAAATAATGAGCTATGAGAGAATGGTTTTTAGAAAAGAAAGCGTACCAATCCAGCAAACAAAGCAGAAACAACGGCTCCTACATAAATACAGTGCTCCCAATGTCATTTCTCTTTTTCGGTCTAGAACGTCTCTTTGTCGATTGAGACCTTTTCAAGTCATCCATTCTCTTCAGTATGGATTCAACGTAATATCTCATGAAAATTTAGGGAAGCCAATTTCTTAAAAGACCTTTTGCGACTGGTGTGAAAGCGGTCGACTTTAGGGCTTAACAGAACATCATTCTGTGAGGGAGAGTCTCAGTCTGTGTTCAAGGCATGCTTGACTAACTCAAAAGAAAGCAGTTGGAATGTGAGATTGAATCTCATGTTGTTCTTAAGTAGCTAAGTAGTAGAGTGGTCGGCTATTAATCGACTGATCGTAGGTTCAAATCATACTTGGAGAGATTTGATTGATTCAAAATTAAAGAGTTCAGAATAAAGGGGCTTGCTTTTACCGTTAAAAGTAGGTAACCCGTTCCCTATCAATATATTTCGGTCTCGATTATTTTCTTGACGTAGATTTTTTGTCTACATTAAGATGGTGTTCGTATAGGGAATCCAACTTGCATTCATCTAGGCCATCCTTCAAAAGGAACACGAAACCACTGGCACCAAAGGCGGACCAATGTAGTTATTAGAGGGTCACAGGCACCCGGAGAGTTCGGCAAAATCTTTACATATATATGTGTATGTATTTAGAAATTAGTTATATATTAGTAGTGGCACCCTATATACAAAGCATATTTTAGTTGATTGCAAGAGTGAACTCGTAGCCTTCAAATCCTGGGCCTGCCTTCGATTGGCACATGTGTTTTCTTTGGAAAATTTGGGGTCCGCCACTATTTTTATATAGCCGTTTCTTTATAGATATCTTACATATTACATACATAGTTAGAATTTTAGTGAAACAAGCGGATAGTGTGGCGCCCTTACCTCACAAGGTAGATCCTCCCCTGGCTAGATCCCCAATTAATATTGTCTTCTTCTCTCTTTTACGTACTTGACTAAAACCAAGTAAACTTTAAGAAATTAAGAGTGTGGTCTAATATCAATGGACTAGAGTTCAAATTGTAGCAAAGACTTTTTGCATCTGTCTAAACCTTAAAGGAAAAAATTATCTCATATTTGTATTGGTTGAAGCTAACAAATACATAATAAAATAGTTGAGTGTGCATAAATTAATTTGAACAACACCATTAAAGAAAAGAATAAGGGCGGGCCAACTAAGCATTAGTAGTTAGCAAGTCACTAGGGTTACAGGTGTATTTGGTGTGAAAGATAAAACTTTCACGAAAAATATTTTCCTTGAAAATATTTTCATGAAAAATGAGTGATTTTTATTACTTATTTTCTCTTGTTTGGTTGGATTGAAAACTTTTTTTTGAAAAATATTTCCTAGTGTTTAGTTGGAGTATAAAAAATATTTTATAGGAAATTTTTTTTAATGCTAGTCTCCTCACCCCTTCCCCCAAGTCCCAATGTTTCTTGTGCTCCCCCTCCCCCCCCCCCCCCAAATACCCAATATTTTCATGACTCTATTTTCTTTAATAATTTATTATTCTTCTAAAAATTCACACAAACCCAAAGAAACTAATGTATCGCTTTACTTTTTTACGTAAAAATAACGTTGCATTTGTGTTCCATAACTAAAAAATACTCTTTTTTTGGTTGAAAAAGAAAGCACTAAAAGAATATTTTCCGTTCTCTTGGAGTGGGGTTGAGGCGAGGGTGGAGTGTATAGGTGGGCTAGTAGGGGTTGGTGGCGATGGAGAATGGGGAATGGGGAGCTTGGAAAAGTGTTTTGAAAAATATTTCTCCTTCTCTTGATAGAGAAAATATTAATAGGAGAAAAATGAGTTCCTGAGAAAAATATTTTTCCAAAATATTTAAGATAATTAAACATGAAAAGTTAAGAAATAGTTTTCAAAAATTATTTTCGTTCGTACTAAACACAACTTACATCTTGGAAAGTTGGAAATTCCAATTTTGATGTTGAACAGTAAATTGAGAGATCGAGTTTGTTTAGTTGGATAACGAATCAATGATTAATGAATTTGATTGATGTCACTTAAGTTCTCTCATCATCTCACTATAGAAAATTTTCAGATTTTCACGTAGTATTATCTACCAATTTTCCTCATAGACAATAATCAAACACATTGTGGAACCCCCACGTGTGATATTTTCTCCAACTAGGAAAACCACCTCCACAAAATGACCATCACATATCTTCAATATATCCACTTCACCTGCCACGTGGTCCAATGACAAAACAGAAACCAGTCGCCTTAGCCACTACCAATCTACATTCAGATTCTCTTATATCCCAAATTCCTTCCTTATACTCACCCATTATTCCCTCTCTTCGTCATCACATCCGTTTTCTATTTTCTCCACTTATTTAGAAAGAAGAAAAAAAGAAAAGGAAGAAGAGATGGCTTCTAAAGCATTGATGAGCTGCGGAATAGCAGCTGTTTGTCCTTCTGTCCTCTCTTCTTCCAAGTCTAAATTCGCCGCCACCGTGCCGATTTCTGCCGGAGTCACCAATGGTACATCTAGGTTCACCATGTCCGCCGAGTGGATGCCCGGCCAGCCCCGCCCTTCTTACCTCGACGGCTCAGCTCCCGGGTAATTATGATAAAATAATACTTTTATTTTATTTTATGTTATGATATTTGATCTGACACGAAATTTAAGTTGTTAATTTAATTTATATGATATGTTAGTTATACTAGAGGTAAAATATTAAAGTAATGGTTACTTTATGAACTTAAGTATTGAGTTGGGGTTGAATGCAGAGACTTTGGATTTGATCCACTTGGTCTAGGTGAAGTACCATCAAACTTGGAGAGATACAAAGAGTCTGAACTCATTCACTGCAGATGGGCTATGCTTGCTGTCGTAAGTTTTTTTTTTTTTTTTACTCGCAAATCCCTCATTTACTTGGTCCAGGGAAAGTGCACAAATAACTATTTGTTAGGGATGTTATTTAGAGATTAGTCAGTCCTTGTTTTATCGTAAAATTTTAAATTAAAAATTTTAACTTCAAGATAATTGATTATATTTTTGACCCGAAAAATTAAATTAAAAAAACTGAAATTCAGGGTTTTAAGAGAAAAACAAATGAACTAAATAAGCTGGCTTTATTTAGAATCATAACCTGTTGGAAAGAAAGGAGATGAAGAGAGTATAGAGTGTATCGGAGGCGGCTAGGTTACAAAGTGAAACTTAAGTCTGATGGCAGTGTTGAAAGACTTAAAGCACGTTTGGTTATTAGGGGAGATACTCAGCGAGAAGGTATTGATTTTACTGAGACATTTTCTCCAGTCGTTAAAATGACTACTATCAGATGTATTTTGGCTATTGCAGTTAAAAAAGGTTGGGGTCTCTATCAGCTAGATGTTAATAATGCATTTCTACATGGAAATCTACATGAAGAACTTTATATGAAATTCCCTACTGGGTTTCCTGCTCCATCTCCTAATCATGTTTGTCGTCTTAAGAAATCTCTCTATGGTCTTCGTCAAGCATCAAGACAGTGGTATGCTAAACTCACTGCTGCTCTCAATTTTAAAGGGTTCTCTCATTCTTTAAATGACTATTCTCTCTTTTACAAGACCTCTGGTTCCTCAGTCTCAATAGTCGCAGTGTATGTTGATGACATATTACTTACTGGCAATAATGAGCAGGAATTGACTGAATTAAAACACTTTCTTGATGTTGAATTCAAGATTAAAGATTTAGGAAACTTATCTTTCTTTCTTGGGATGGAGATTTTGCGAGAGTCTTCTGGCTTGATTGTAAGTCAACGGAAATTCATCATTGAGTTGCTTACAGAATTTTCTTGCTTTGATCTTTCTCCAGTCTCTTCTCCTTTGGATCCCTTTATAACATTGCTTGCTGCTGTTGGAACTCCTATTTCTGACCCTTCTCTTTATTGCCGTCTTCTTGGAAAACTTAATTTCCTCACTCACATAAGACCAGACCTTTCCTTTGCCGTTCAACACTTATCCCAATTCATGCAAGATCCCCGTATTCCTCACATGGATGCTGCCATTCATTGTTTTCGATATCTTCTCAAAGATCCGGGTCTTGGTCTTTTCATGTCATCTTCTCCTTCTTTTGATCTTCTTGCTTTTTGCGATTCTGACTGGGGATATTGCCCTGACTCTCGTAGATCTGTAAGTGGTTTCTTCATTAGTTTAGGGGGTTGTCCTATTTCTTAGAAATCTAAGAAGCAACCATCTGTTTCTTTATCATCTGTTGAAGCAAAATACAGATCCATGCGCCGTGTAGTTGCAGAGTTAACTTGGCTTCATCGTCTTCTTACAGATCTTTCTGTACCACCTTCTTTGCCCATCCCTCTTCATTCTGACAGTCAAGCCGCCATCCATATTGCTAAAAACCTTGTTTTTCACGAACGCACCAAACATGTTGAACTTGACTGTCATTTTGTCCGTCAACAGTTTCAATCTGGTCTTATTTCTCTTTCTTTTCTTCCTACTCGATCTCAACTAGCCGATATCTTTACCAAACCCCTTACTGGACCTTCTCATCGTCTATTGCTGGGAAAGTTGGGGGTTCATTCTTCCCCTTCCAACTTGAGGGGGGGTGTTGGAAAGAAAGGAGATGAAGAGAGTATAGAGTGTATCGGAGGCGGCTAGGTCACAAAGTGAAAGAATGAAAATGAGAGACTAAAGGATTTTCTACTGCAAATATACTCTTGGACACGTGGCTACATCACAGACATTGGATCGACATTGTTAAATCTAGACCATTAGTTATATTCTAGAATATTCTATAACTTATACACATTTGTAAAGCACATGCACAATACACATGTGTATATATAGAAGGCTATGTACAGTGAATAACTGCCACGCATGAATGAAATACATTTCAAGTTTTTCTCAATTTCATTTTACATTTACATAACCAATGGCGGAGCCAGGATTTATACAAAGGGGTATCAAAATCTAAATAAGAAGCCAAGAAAAATGAAAATAATGCTCCAATAAAGAATGAAACTTGCAACCTTCAGTCACTTTTGATACCCCCTGGCCATTACACTAGGAGTTTGTGTTGTATGAAAAGTTGTCAACCCATTGTATATATTCAATTTAAAAAAAATACTTATCTATACAGTGCTATTTCTGGCGAAGGGGTGTCCGTCCCTCGAACAAGAATAGCTCCGCCCCTGATCATAACTTATAAATTCAAATTTAAGATCTGCCTCCGTTTGTACATTGATATTGTATTTCATTTACTCTTTTTAAAATAAAACTCTCTTGATCATCAACTAGATTCTATTTTACCCTCAATCTAGCGTATAACTGTTTGATAAGTTGATCTGTTTATTACGTTAATGATTACTTTTTCTTGCATAGAAATGATATTCACTAATCGTGAAGAAACTTTGTTCTTATCGTAATTTTTGATTTTTTACAGCATGTCAATCAATTTCTCAAGTTAATTAGGACATAAATAAATAAATTTCTTTAAATTCTCTAACGTGTCTTTTATTTGTTTATATAAAACTTTGCAGCCAGGAATCCTAGTTCCAGAGGCATTGGGCTTGGGCAATTGGGTCAAGGCCCAAGAATGGGCTGCCATGCCAGGAGGACAAGCTACATATTTGGGCCAGCCCGTTCCATGGGGCACTCTTCCTACAATTTTAGCCATTGAATTTTTAGCCATTGCTTTTGTAGAGCACCAAAGAAGTATGGAGAAGGACCCTGAGAAGAAGAAATACCCTGGTGGGGCTTTTGACCCATTGGGCTACTCTAAAGACCCTAAGAAGTTTGAGGAACTCAAAGTCAAGGAAATCAAAAACGGTTAGAAGATGACCCCACTCCAATTATGCATTTCATATTTTTCATTTAAGAATTCAAATTATATACACACAGTATAACTATTTTTTACACTATTAGTATAATCTAACCTATGATAATAAGTTAATTACTATTTTTATCATGTTATAATGATAACTAGTACTCTCTTTGTTCCAATGTATTTGAACATGTTTAACTGGATACGGAGTTTAACAAAAAATCAAGACTTTTGGAATTTGTGGTTCTAAACAAGTCAAAAAGGGGGGCCAGGGTATTTGTGTGGTTATAAAAACTTCTTATTAAGTGTTGAATTGTCAGTTTAAGCTAAATTGTTATCAAATTTAGAAAGAGGTCATTTTTTTTTAACGAACCAAAAAGGAAATAGGTTCACATAAATTGGAACAGGGAAAGTACTTATTATCAATATGTACTTATAGATTGTGAGTTTAACTTTTATATATTGCAGACAAAAATTTTATTTTTTACACTCTCAGGCCATGTAAAAGATAAATACGGGTAATTATGTATGTAAAGTGAAAATTGTCACCTGAAAATAAAAATGCAAATATTTTTTACACCGTCAATACGTAGAACTAAAATATTTCTTTTAATTATGCAAAAAATGGAAGCGTCCTCTTGATTCTAGGATGAATTCGCTAAAGCTCGGTTATAATGTTAGGTCGGCTTGCGTTGTTGGCATTCGTTGGATTTTGTGTACAACAATCAGCATACCCAGGAACAGGACCATTGGAAAATTTGGCAACTCACTTGGCTGATCCATGGCACAACAACATTGGGGATGTTATTATCCCTAGAGGCATTTTACCTTGAATTGTGATATACCCGAATTTCCCCCTTGTAAAATTAAACTCTCCCATGTGACAGATTTGTAATCAAATGGAACTTTTTTGTGCATCCTTGATTTATCTAGTGGTTTAATTTCTATGATACAATGGAGAGGTTGTGAGTTGAGTCTCCCCAAGAGCAAGTGGGAAGTTTTTGGAGGGAAGGATGCCGATGGTCTATTTGGAAACATCCTCTCTACCTCAGGGTAGGGGTAAGGTCTGCGTACACACTACCCTCCCTATACCCCACTAAGTGGTATTATACTGGATTGTTGTTGTTGTTGTTGTTGTTGTTGTTGATACAAAGCTCTATTAGGTTTTTATGCAAGAGTCTTGGAACCAAGATATATTTCCATCTGGCCCAACAATTTATGCCACTTCTTACTTGGAAAATTGACATACAGTGTATTATAACTATATCTAATTTCAAACAAATTGTCTCTTTCTTAGCTTTAAATACATAAATATTTTTATGGGTTTTAGTTATTCTATTTTCCAATTTTATCAAATAAAATTCCTAAAATACATCGGTATAGTTGTTGGGCAGCTGATAGAATTGTATGTCATGCGTTTATTTACATACATAGGTTTGCTTTCTTGTGTTATAGAGATAAAATTAGGCAATTTCACGAATGGTCACTGACTTTCATTTTATTGTAAAAAAATCATTGTAATACTTTTCCAATAAAAAAGCCAATGAAATTTCCATAAGTATCATAGGTTATCACTAAATAATTCTTTATACCAAGAAAGTCACTAAACAAATATTTTTATAACAAAAAAATCACTAAAGTTTGTCCAATTATTGCAGAAGATATTTCATTTGTTTTTTCCTAGTGATCTTTTATGATATTTAGGCAAATTGAATAACTTCTTTGTTATAAAAATATACAGTAACTTTCGTGATACTTAGTTAAAATAAAATAACTAACCCAAGAAAAAATAGTATTAATTGATGCATATAAATAAGTTGATGCAAAAAGTTGAACCATCAGGTATAACTCAAATCACATCTTCTCTTATCACGTTTACCTGTTCCGCTTTTTTTAATAACTTCGTTTTTGTTTCAATTATGAGTAATATTGCTTTCAAAACTAAAGGAAATCCTTTTTAATGAATTATACTGCACGTAAAGAAACATATAATGTGTATGGCAAGGAATGATGGTTTTAAATGGCTGGTGAAAGCATGAAAGATTACCCAGAAATGGAAAAGAAAAAGAAGTAAAGAAGAAAGAAATAAACCTTAGTACTGGACCAAACTTCTAAGTTTTGCTATAAACTTGTAAAATTAATGACTTAACTAGCGCTTGGCTCTCTTTTAAAAGACATAATTGGGACTCTTGAGGCGGGACACTCGTAAAATGGCTCTGGGATTATATGTGGGGCTTATTTTCGTGAGACTTACGTCTTGGCCGTTGGGGCTTACACCCCGGACACGCCCAACGCGTTACGTACTGGGCTCGCCTAATAGAACTTTATGCAATTGTGTGTAATTAACCTTGTAAATCCTCAAATTTTCATAATAAATCGTGAACTATTCAAAATTACTTTGTTCTTAATCATATGTTATTAAGTTGAGAGTATTTTATGTCATAATTAAAATAAAATTTATTGCATGTCATCCACTAAGATTGCTATGATAGTAAATTTTAAATATAGCTTTTATTTAAAAGTATTTATTTATTGTATTAATTCATAATTTTCTATAATTATTTTTCTAAATATTAATTTTCATGTTTATGAAATACAATACTTATTAATTTAATAGCTCAGTATTAGCTAGTATTTACAAATAATTAGTTATCATGATATAGTATGAAAAAATATGTGTCACTTTATTAGCTTGTTGAAACATAAAAATAAATGATGCTAGAGAATATTTAAATTTCGACTAATTTTTTGATACAAATTCTCTTTTAAATAGAAAGCATATTAAATAAAAAGAGTATTTTAAACAAAATATCGAATTATAATATCGAACTTCTTTCAAGTTTCATTATTCCTTAAGAGAGATATATATAAGATTTCACATCGAATACGTACTTTTGATGTTTGAGTTATAACTATGTTGCAGCTAATTTGAATATTATGATATATGTTAAACTTTTTGTATTATTTGTAGTTGAATTATAACTTATGAATATTTTAAATAGATTATTTATAATAATTTTATGATTTTAATGTAATTTTTGTAATTATTTTTATTTTATATTATTTTAAAATACTTGAAATTAGTAAAATTTAAAGATTTATGGGACTTACGCCCCTTGTCTCAGGGCTTACACCTCGCCTCGTCATAGGTAAAACGCTTCGCCTCACGCCCCTGTCGTTTAAAGCATTTGCGCTTGGACACAAATTTGCTTGAAATTTCAAGAAAATAAATTTTTAAAAATTAAAATTGTATTTGAACATGTATTTTACTTGAAAAAATTTGAGGTTTTGTGATAGAAAACTTCAAAAACTACTTTAAAGCTGTTTTTGGAATTTGAAAATTTTATTTTTAAAATTTTGCCAAAAAATAGTTGAAATCTATAAACAAACGGATATTTAAAAACATAATTTGAAAAAAAACTCCCAAATTTTATTGACCAAATGGGAGCTTAAACTACAACAACAACAACAACCCAAGTATAATCCCAACTTAACGGCTCCGGAGGGTAGTGCGTACGCAGACCCTACCCCTACCCTAAGGTAGAGAGCCGTTTCCAAATAGACCCCGCATCCTTCCCTCCAAGTAACTACCCTACCCACCTTGAGACTCGAACTCACAACCTCTCGGTTGGAAGTGGGGTTGCTTACCATCAGAGCAACCCCTCTTGTC
>JASVEL010003969.1:0-26820 GCA_032618575.1 Nicotiana noctiflora
CATATAACTATCCCCTAGGGATACTACAGGTCGGCACAAGGCCCCAAACATGGCTTACAGCCCACAAAATATATCAAACACAATGTATTTCAACCACATATATCATGTTATTCTCATTCGGGATGGACCAAGTCTCAATCCCCAGTCACAATCAATCCCGCACCTGCCACGGGGTGCGAGCCACGCCCTACTAGCGTCACAATGTGCTAAGCCGGGGTTTCGAACCCTCAGGCTACCATATACACAAACTACTCACCTCTAGCCGGCCGTAGACTCGTCCACGATGCCTTTTCCTTTTGAATTCGCCGCCTCGTGCGTAGAATCTAATCAAACCACAACAATTATATCAAATACGTGTCAAACAATTGTAACCCAATTCAATTTAAACGAAATACGCATTAATGCACTAAGTTGGTAAAACTCGAACCCCGGGCCCGCTTCTCGAAAAATTCCGAAATGCATACCAACGTGTTCCTCGTCTCGCCACGAGTCTGTGCATGTAAAATTTATTGAAATCGGAGTTTGAATGGCCTTTCAAAAGTCAAATTCTCGTTTCCAAAATCTAGGCCCTAATTCTTCACAATTTCTACCCAAATTCATGTAGTTTGATGTTAATTCTATCATATAATTGTATTTTTGAGTCAAGAAACTTACCTCTGATGTTACCCCGTTGATTCCTCTCTTCACAACACCCAAAACCCTCTCTAAGCAAAGTGAAATTAGTGAAATATTGACTAGGGTCGCGACTGTTTTTTAATTAATCTATTTCTGCACAGTTGTCGCCTTCTATGCGATCGCAGGCCCACTATTGCGATCGCATAGAGCAAGTTTTCCAGGCCTCGATTTTTCTTCTCTGCGATTGCAGGCCTAGCCGTGCGATCGCATTGCTTCGCGCCCTTACTCTTCGCGATCGCATCCCATCTTACGCGATCGCACTGCATAGCCTAAGCAACCTATGCGATCGCAATGCATTTCACGCAATCGCATAACATTAATTCTTCGCCCCTCCAGACTCTTCTATGTGATCGCAATCCTGTCTATGCGATCGCATAGAGTAACAGATGTCTGTAATTTTCTGCAGAAATTTTATGATCAAAACTTGCCCGTTGGCCATCCGAAATGATCCCGAGACCCCCGGGACCTCAACCAAAGCCAACAATACATCATCACCTCATTCAAACTTGCTCGTAACATAAAAATACCATCGTAAACATCAAAATCTCCATTTTCACACCGATTCAAGCCTAAGTTTCTTCAAAACTTCCGAAACTAACATTCAATCCAAAACCCGACTTAAACACCTCCGAATGATCTGAAATTTTGCACGCATATCCAATATCACCTAACGGAGCTACTGCAACTCTCGAAAATTCATTCCGAGCCCCGGATCAAAATCTCACATACCGTTCGGATTTCGCCAAAATTCAACCTTAGCCAATTCAAGCCTAAAACTACACCGGACCTCTGAATTCGATTCTGATTGCTCTCCTAAGTCATAAATGATCCCCCGAAACTAGTCGAATCATCATAATTCAATTCCGAGCTGTCAAACTCATCGGTCAACATTCGGTTGACTTTTCCAAACTATCTTTTTCATAGAGGTATATGACCTCATTTCTATCTAAATTCCTTCCGGTTTACTTCTAACTTTCCGAATACATATAAATAAGTATATTGAAGTGTTAAATGAAGAAAACGAGGCAATAACTCCCGTAACGACGAGTCGGGTCGTTACAAATAACCTATTAACACATTACCGTCGTATCTTATACAAAATTTCAAATTCAAGTTACGAACTATCTTAGTAGTTTAACTTATATAAATGCATATTTTATTAACAATAAAATAATATCAATCCTTGTATTCAAACAATTTGTCTATTGCACAAGATACATGTATTATGGTTTGAACTTTTCAAATGCAAAAATATTTCGTATATAAATTTTAGACACGAGAAACCAAGGCTCTGATACATTTGTAGGACTGTGTGGAGGTGTTCATAACATGCAACGAAAGACAATAAAAAATTCTGAGCAGAACTTTTCGTGTTTAAAATTTATTTACATGTCATTGATTGGATGTAGGACTTACCTGGTAAAGATAGTCGCGTTTTAAATTTCTTTGATAGTGTGAAAACTCTATGTGTATCCACACCGAGACTGATCCTTGCTATCAACTCTTTGATCAATGAAACTCTATGTGATAACTCTTTGTTCACGGGGTTCATTGATCAAAGAGTGGATCTGTCTTGGTGTGGATACACATAGAGTCTTCGCACTATCGAAAAAATTTAAAACGTGTCTCTCTTTACCAGGTACATCGTGGATCCGATCTATAATATGTAAATAAATTTTAAACACGAAAAATTCTGCCTAGGATTGTTATTGTCTTCCGCTGCGAGTTATGAACACATCTTCGCAATTCTACAATATTTTCAGTTTATCCTGTCTAAAATAGACAACACAGACACATGAAAATTGAAATATTTTGATGTTGAAGTATTGTATAATTTGTTGGACCTCAGAGTTTCCGATGTTCGTCAAGTGTTTATTCCTGCTGTAGCATTTGACACGTAAATAAAAAGAAAGGAATAAATATCTTTAGTATTCCATGCATGTTAGAATCGATTTGTCATCTAAAATATGGATCCATACATTCATAACATATTAATTAAGATTATACGAGTCTTTATCCAAGGGTGTCAAAGGTCGTCGTTTTCTTTTTTTTAAAAATTATTCCACAATTGATTTCTATCTATATTTATTCTTCCCTTGTCTATGTATATTCTATTTAATACCTGAATGATTTTTCCGTATATGCCATACTAATACCAATCTAGACCATCTCATGAATAAAATTTAACCAAATCCCACACTTTGCAGTTTGTTTGCACTGTTAAAGAGGAGATGGAAAAAAGAGAAAGGACTCCAGAACAAATAACGCGAAGAACACGTATAGTTTCTTGTCTTTCCTGTACACTGGTGAAGAAAGAAAAGAAAGAATTGGAGTGAAATATTGTTTTACAAGAAAGAAATAGTAGAAGAGAAAGGGTGTATAACAACCATCTTTACATGATTGGACACAGCCACACTGGTATAACTGATGTAAAATTAAAACTTCTGATAATAAGAGGAAGTATTTGAAATTATGAGCTGTTATGTAAAGTTTTTATTTGATTTGTTCCTGTTCAAATTTTGAGGTAAAAATGCATTACTTATCTATGGCTTTCTCCCGTCGCTACCTTTTCTCATTTGAGAAACTAATCGAAATGTATTGTTGCTAATTGTATTTGCTAATACTACTTTGTTACTGAAGTTTAAACTAATGGAAACAGTACAAGAACAACAAACCATGTAGTTTTCCACAAGTGGAGTCTAGGGAGGGTAAGATATACACAGCCTTAGCCTTACTCCTACCCCTAGAAGGATATAGAGGCTCATTACGATAGACCCTCGGCTAGAGAAACTAATGGAAACAATGGTAAGAATATTAGGCTTGGTCTTGATGCAATTTAGTATGTACTTCCTGTTAGTTGTTCCCACTCCTCTCCTTCCAAACATTGTTACTGACGTGCCCAAGTGCTATTCTAGTTAGGGTTGTTCAAAATCGAACTGTATCCGTTAATCGGGCCACAAAAACGGCCTATGACTTATTAGTATTGTATTATCTGAGTAATGGTCGATGAACGGATTGAAATTTCGTAATTAACAATTTAACGGCGCATTACTCAATTTCTATATCGAATAAAGCGTTAACCCATTAATAGTTTTATATTTACACTTTTGCCTTTATCTATATAGTACTCCCTCCGGTCCAAAATAAGTGATGTTTTGGGTGTTTTCACACATATTAAGAAAGTCACCTTTTAGCATTTATTAGCAATAGAATTGACCATTTTAACCTTATTATCTCACATAAACACTCCTAACACATATTCCAATACTATTTACTCCAAGGACAATATAGAAAAAACATCATTAAGTCATTCTTGAAATCCGAAAACATCACTTATTTTGGACCACAAAAAAAAAGCCAAAACATCACTTATTTTGGACCGGAGGTAGTAATATTTATTGGTTGATCCCAGGTATATGGAACATGTCATGATCTGTCAGATGTAGACCTTGATGTAGGATTAGATTTAATTAGTTGGGGCAGAGTAGTACTGCTAGTCTGCTACTTCCTATATACAAGTTTATGATTTAAGGTAAAGGTGGTGGCTAATACCGTTGCCCAAATACTACACCCACTCCAACTTTGAATGAATTTGATTTGCAAAGACAAAGCAAAATCAAGAAATTTTAGCCTTTCTCATTTAGTTCATCATTGAAGAGCGCCTTTATTGGATTGAATTTCTATTTTCTAATCTTATTCGGTTAGTTCAGTTTTCAATACAAAGAGCTTCATTTACTTCCTCCAAAATCAATGCAAAGACAAAGCAGATGTGATACTTTACTCCAAAATTTTCCTTAATCGATAATTTGATAAATTGTCCTATAAATGCTAACGAAAATATCCGTGAAATCTGCATGATAAGCACTCCTAATAGATCCAATGCAAGAAAATAAAATGCTAATGCTTTATATCCAACTTAGTTTAGTAAGCTGGAGACACTCATATTAGGCTACGTTTTGAGTTTATTTGATTTGAATTGTTGTATCGTCGATGTTGCATAGCAAATAACTAAAGTAGTGGAAAATATAGTATGTTTAGGTAATGGAATTTACTACTCCCTCCGTTTAAAAAAGAATTAACTTATATTTGACCCAAAAGATTTTAACTCTTTTTAAACAAATCAATCAAAGATGAAAGGGGTAAATCGTAGTCAAAGATAATAAACTCTCGGATCATTATAGCAAAAAAGTTAATAGATATACATCTAGGGACAAGAGAAAGAGATCATAAAAGTAGAGAGAGAGTCATTTTGTCTCTCCCGAATTCTGTCTGTTACAAGGCCGTGGTTGGTCACATTCAGACCCACACTGTTGGTCCCTCCACTCGTCGAGGTTGCAACGAGATTCATCCTTGGTGAGCATACCTCATGCCTCTTCTAGGAGAAATTTGAATTTGGCGAAATGTGATGACGCGACCAATAAGAGGTGATACTCTTGTTTGGCAAGATATTTTGATGTACACGCCACCTTGGATGACGTCAGCTCTCACATGCATCATCATTCTGCAGATACTGTCATATTTGCCCGGCTCACACCATACATGCTCAAGGTGCTTCTTCTGTTGGTTAAGTATGCGGAATTAGCCGGGAGTGACGTCTCCGTGTACCATCTCTTGCATTCACACAGTTTCCTTAGGGGAACCATGGTGCACCTGAGACTTCGCAGCACAAAAAAGGTTGGTGGTTGGGACAGACGACTGACTGAGCCGTAAATATTAGAACAAGTATTTCTTCATCAAGACTAAGCACTTGGTCTTTAACCCCGCCGGGTTTCCAGAGAGATGGAATAAAACTCGTAAGTACCTTAGTTCGTTAGATTCTCCATCTTTCATAAATATTGCTTTTGACCGCTTGTTTTGCAACTATGTCCCGCCCACCCCAGCCCGTTATCGGTCTTAGGAACTTGGTCGCTGGCCTACTGCCCCATTTGGAGAAGACTCAAACTTAGACTGCCTTCGTGTAACGCTATGGCCCTAAGGTTTCCTCATTTGATTTACTGCATTGGTGGTCGTGTAACCCTGCTTAACTGTATAATTTTTTACGATGATAGGTCGGGGAGCTTCTAGAAAAAGAGCGTCAGTCCTTGCTTTTAGATGACCTGCTGCTGCCTGAGACACTCAAGACATTTTGTGTGCATCACCCCGGGAGGGTCTTCCTCTACTTCTTCAACAAGGGACCACACCCATCACTGTAGCTATGAGAGACACAGTCTCGTTGGCACCGGCCCCTCATCTTGTCGACGAGTCTTCTAATGGTGATGAGCCATTCGAAAGAAAAAGGAGAAGATTGGAGCTGGGAAAGGGGGTGGCCAATGAAGCTGATGGGAGTGGAGCGTCTCGGACGGCCCTGATACCCATGTTTATGGCTGATGCCATTTTGTCGAGGAGATCAACCCATAAGGAGAGAGTCGGCCCTGGAGCTAGTTTGGCGTGTTCTGCTAAAGGGGGTGTGTCATCTAATGTCGGGGGACCTCATGTAGAAGTGGACGGGTCGGGTTCCGATATCACCTCGGAGGACATTAATGAGTTTTTGAGTTGCTATACCCACGTGGAAGTGAGGACGGACGGGTTTGCCCGTCACGTGATAATTCTGGGGGTTACAACTAGCTGTTGAATAGTGAGTAGGTTGCATCGGCCCTTGCCCCTTTGTGTGCCGCTTTTGAGAGTTAGATGCTCGGGACAATGAGTGACACATAGCTATCTCGGAAGGTCATCGGCATGGCCTTACAGGTAGGTTCCTTTTACTTTTCTTTGTGTCGTGGGATTGGTATGGGAATGGTGTGTTTTAACTTTGCTCTCTTTTGGGTCATACCATCGTCATGGAGGTGGAAAGAGATTGTCGTGAACGAAAGAGGATGGACCTCTACAAGAAGATGTCTACGAAATAATAGCAGTATCGTCATAAGCATCGAGCGATGGCCGACATCTACTATCAGGATCCGGAGTTCCAAGTGTTCTGGGAGGGGCTTAAGTAGAAGGAGGCTCAATTGGAGTGTAGGGTGGCAGAGCTAGAGGAGAGGGACACGGAGCTCGTGAGGGCTATCGCCCGTAACAACAAGTTGGAGGTCCTTCTTAAGGCGAGGGAGGATGAACTTGAACTGAGTCAAGGGGTGACGGCACAGAATGCCGACCTACAGTTGAAGGTGACCGGCTTGAATGCCGAGCTGAATGCCAAGACTATGGAGATCGACGGACTCAAGGGCGAGTTAAATGATAATTCTGATAAGTTAGCCGCTCTTATTTCTGAGACAGTCTCATTGGAAGATGTCCTCCGCGTATCCAGATCGAAACTGACCCAGGAAAGAGAGGCCTTTGATCTTCGAGTCGGGGAGCTCAAAAGGCATATTAGGGAGTTGGGGGTAGAGTTGTCCATATTGCAAAGGCAACTAGCTCCACCGACAGATGAGGAAACAGATTTTCGTTCTAGGTCATCTACATTTCGTCCTCCGGCTGGTCAGGGCTTGCCTCGTAGCTTGTATGAGATGCGGGTTTATGCGGAGGCTTGACTTGATGTATATAGAGCTTTTCATGCCAAGGGCCGGGTGATACAGGCGGAGGTTTAGATGGTGCTTGCTGAGGCACGTATAACTCGTGTGTTATGTGGGTACGACCCTAACACTCCTGATGGAGAGGGTGTCTCCTCTGATGACGTGAATCGCCTTAATTCGGACATGTGGTATGAATATGCCTACCCTGGTGGAGCCGACCAGTAGTTTAGTTTTCACATTTTGTTTGAGAATATTTGGGTGTGGCTTGTACTAGGGCCTGTCAGTAGGGACAAATGTAAATAATATTTTTTTTGTAATATAAACTTTACTTTTTGTCGCTTTGTTTATTCACCATTTTCCCTTTTTAGTTTTTTGCATGATAATAAGTCTCCGTATGGATGCTTTGATTGTGTTAAAAATACATTTTGTCGTGGTTTGATCGAGGTTGAACTAATATCGATGGCATTAGCCATTGGGGGTATTGCTTTGAGTGTTGTCAAAGTAGTATCCGTTGTAGTTCGATCGAGGTCGAACTAATGCCGATGGACTTGGCCATTAGGATGTTGCTTTGACCGCGGTCAAAGTAATATCCGCCGTAGTTCGATCGAGATCAAACTGATGTCGATGGCCTTGGCCATTAGGATGTTTCTTCGACCGTGGTCGAAGTAATATCTGTCGTGGTTCGATCGAGGTCGAATTGATGTCGATGGCCTTGGCCATTAGGATGTTTCTTCGATCGTGGTCGAAGTAATATACGTCGTAGTTCGATCGAGGTCGAACTAATGTTGATGGCCTTGGCCATTGGGATGTTGCTTCGACTGTGGTCGAAATAATATTTGTCGTAGTTAGATCGAGGTCGAACTGATGTCGATGGCCTTGGCCATTTGGATATTGCTTCGATCGTGGTCGAAGTAGTATCCATGAACTAATATCGATGGCCTTGGCCATTAGGATGTTGCTTCAACCGTGGTCGAAGTAATATCCATTGTGGTTCGATCGAGGTCGAACTGATGTTGATGGTCTTGCTATTAGGATGTTTGTGTTTCATATAATGGAGGTTTCTTGTTCATTTAATGGATATTTCTTGTTTATACAATGGAAATATCTATTCATACAATAGAGATTGAATTATGTAGTCCCTTCATCACTTTGGCCTGGAGATCGTGCCGATGGGCCGCAGTGATGAACAATGTGCCGATCTACAGGGTATCCCCATCACCGCTTCGCTAAAAACCTTTCCGAGAAAACCCGACTAGGAAAAAACTATGGTGCTTCTCCTGTGATGGACTTTGGCATAGTTCGATATGCCCACAATACTTCAGGTAGTAGTTCGGGCCATAGCCCTTTAGATTCTTCGAGCTTATTTTTTAATATATTTAATATCACTTTGTTGGAGGACTCGGCTTGGCCGTTGGCAGTGGGATGGTATGGCGTGGAGAGTATCCGCTTGATGTGCCATTTTTCGAAGAACTTAGTCGTTCTCTTTTCGACGAACTGGGGTCCATTATCACAGCTGATTTCTTTGGGGATACCGAAGCGGCATATAGTGTTTTTCCATATAAAGACGATGACCTCTTGTTCGTGTATTTGAGCGTACTCACCTGTTTCCACCCATTTAGAGAAATAGTCAGTTAAAAACAAAAGAAAATGTACCTTTCATCGTCTTGCTAGCAGAGGGCCGACAATGTCCATCCCCCACTTTATGAAATGCCATGGCGATGCGACCGAATGGAGCAATTCTCGTGCTTGGTGTATCATAGGGGCGTACTTTTGTCATTGCTCGCATCTTTGGACATAGTCTGCTACTTCTTTTTTCATAGTACGCCAGTAATAGCCAGCGCGAATGAGGCATCGAATGAGGTCACAATTCCCTGTATGGGCACCGCAATGATGCTCGTGTACTTTCTCTAGTACTTGCCTTGTTTGGTCCGTTTCGAGACATTCGGCTAGGGGGCCGCCGAATGTTCTCTTGTAAGATCATGATTTACCATGCTGTATCGATCCGCTTGTGTCCGGAGTTTCTTGGCTTCCTTTTTATCTTGCGAGAGTGTTCCATCATGTAAGTGGGACACAAGGCGATTACTCCAGTCCCAAGTTAGATTCAGGGAGAGTACCTCGACGTGGTCTATAGCTGAATGAAGAGGGTGACCACATTCTCCTTCTTAATATTCTTGGTGGCCACAGCTAATTTGGCGAGGCCATCTGCTTCAATGTTTTATGCTCTAGGGATCTGATCGAAGCGGCATTCGTCGAACTCCAGCAGTAGCTTACTGATTTCCGATTGATATCTCTACAGTCTTTGCTCTTTGATTTGGAAAGTCCCGGTGACCTGATATACAATGAGTTGAGAGTCACAATGGAGGATGAGCCATTGGGCACCGTATTTAAGGGCTAACTTCAGACCTGCAATCACAACCACATACTCGAGCTCGTTATTAGTCATCTCGGGGCATCATACGAACTAGCAAATTACTTTGCCCATAGGGACTTCGAGGATGAGTCCCAGTACCGATCCTAAGGCGTTCGAAGTGCTGTCAGTGTAAAGGATCTAGAGATCGATACATGTGAAAGCACGGGGCACTTCTTGTTTCGCCTCTGGCAGTATTTCTGCGCTGAAATCGGCGATGAAATCAGCGAGCACCTGTGACTTGATGGAAATTTGCGGTTGGTAAATTGTGTCGTTCTCGCTGAGTTCTATTGCTTATTTGGCGAGTCTGCCTGAGGGCTCGGGCTTATGCAGGACACCTCTTAGGGGGAAGGTTGTTATTACTTTTATGGGGTGGCATTGGAAATAGGGTATAAGCTTGCGTGAAGGTATGACTAGTGTCAGAGCTAGTTTTTCAAGGTGAGGTACCTTGTCTCGACGTCTATAAAGGTTTTGCTAATATAGTAAATAGGGGATTGTGTACCTTTGTTTTCGCGAACCAAGACCGCACTGACAGCGACTTCGGATACTACAAAATATACGTGCAAACATTCGCCTGGATTCGCTTTGATGAGTAGTAGTTGTGAGGATAGGTACGCTTTTATCTTCCTCAGAGCGTCAATGCGTTCCTCGTTCCATTGTAGCCCGTGATCCTTTATGGGTATATTGAAGAAGAACTTGTGACATCTATCTGAGGACCGTGAAATGAATCTTGACAAGGCGGCTATTCGCCCGGTTAGATTTTTTACCTATTTCTTACCGGTCAGTACCTCAGGTATTGTGTCGATGGCTTTGATTTGATCAGGGTTGACTTCGATCCCTCGTTGTGATACAAGGAAGTCTAGGAATTTTCCAGAGCCCACGTTGAAGGCGCATTTTTTCCAGATTCAACTTCATCTCGTACTGTCTCAATTTCTCACAAGATTCTTTAAAATAATTAATGTGACCCTCCTTCTTTGTCGATTTTACCAGCATATCATTGGTATACACCTCCATTATTTTGCCGAGCTGTTCCTTGAACATCTTGGTGACCAATCTCTGGTAAGTGGCTCCTACGTTCTTGAGTCCGAACGACATTACTTTATAGCAGTAAGTCCCTTGGTTAGCGATGAAAGTTCTCTTTTCCTGGTCTTCTTCAGCCATTAGGATTTGGTTGTAACTGGATAGGCATCCAAAATGCTCACCAGGTTGTGTCCTGCTGTCGCATCGATCAGTTGGTCGATATGGGGTAACAGGAAGGAATCTTTTGGGCATGCATTGTTTAGATCGATGATGTCCACACACATTCACCATTCCACGTTCTTCTTTTTTACCATGCCCACATTGACGATCCACTAGGGGTACTTTGATTCTCTGATGGAACCGTTGGTGAGCAATTTGTCCACTTCTTTGCTAACCGCCTCATTGATTACGACATTAATTTTTCTCATCGCCTGACGTACTGACGGATGTGAGCACGTGATTTTTGCCCTACATGAGAATCACTCCCAGAAAATTCAAAAATAAAATAGTTTTATGTTGAGCATGATTTTTGTGATTTTTGTGTTATTTTTATCTTACATTTGCATTTTTGTGTGTGCGTGTTTATTTATTTAAATTAGTAAAATACAAAATATATACATCATGTTTTGCATTTTTTTTTTAGTGTTTAATATCAAAATTATACGGTTTACATTTAAGTGATATGTAATTATGTGGGATGATTGTAGTAAAAATTAATTGTGTTATGAGTTAGTATACATATATATATATATATATATATATATATATATATATATATATACATATATATACACACATATATATATGATACACCCTGGAATGTAGTTGGAAATCGGAATTGAGCCATAGCAAAACCAGGCCCAATGTAATTCAATACACCACCCAATTCCCTACCCAGCCAGCCCAATACCTCAGCCCAAAACCGGACCCAATCCTTCTACCCGAACCGCCCCCCCCATCTCTTCTAATCTAAACCGTTGGATTCTTGTGATCCAACGGTCAAAATTAACTCACCCCTTTTAATATACCAAAACAAAAGAAAGCACCCCAAACCCTTACCCACCGCTTCATTCGCCCAAACAGACCCCCATTTCTCTCCCAGCCGCGCCGCTAGGGTTCCGCCGCGTGTGGCGGCGGCCGGCCTCTCCTTCGACCAAAACCAACGGCAAAACATCCCACACCTCCTCCTCATCACATCCCTACCATTGTTAACCTCCAAACACCAACCAATCTCTTCGAATTTCAAACCCTAGTCGCGCCGCCACCCACCACCCATGGCGGCGCACCACCCAAAACCACCCAAAATCCTCGCCCGCCACTCGTACTAACATTGTTACATGAAGAAATCGAGCCAAAGCTGCGAGTCGTCAAGAACAACTTAAACCGCCGGGAACTTCAAGAAAAGTTCAAGAAATCCAAGATTCGAAGTCCGTTGAAGGAAATGATGAAGAAAACAAATAAAAAAAACAAATAAAAAAAGAGAAGCAAGAAGAAGAAACGGACTAGTTAACGGCTAAGCTAAGTTTTCCTCTTTTGTTTCTCTGTTTTCTTAACTTGTTTGTTTGCATGTTCTTGCTTTCTTGATATAACTGATTAGGGTTTACTTTTAAAAAAAAAAAACAAACAGATTGATATAATTTAGTTTTAGGGTTAAATAGATTCTGATAATTTTTAGTATGATTTTTATTCGTTTCATTCTGAAATCAGTCAATTTTGTGTTAATGTTTTGATTCTGATATTTGTTAGAGTTAATTTCGTCTGATAATGATATTGTTAGTCAGTGGTAATGGATTAGTTTTAGATTTTGTTGTTAATTAGTATTCATTACTGTTTTATCAACTGATTAGAATAATATGATTTACCCATTTGATTAAAATTACTAATTAGTGAATCTGTTTCGATAATTTGTTTGAAATTCAGTGAATTCAATATTGATTAACACTTAGGGTCTGATTGGTTATAGCTGATTAATACAAAATTATTTGATAAATCTGAAATTAGGGTTCTTCGAGTATAATTGATTGATTAAATATCATAATTAATTACTGATTGATTATTTAGCATTTGATCAGTTAATATAAAATATATTAAAGGCAATAAGGGGTAATAAGACTAAGGAAGTAGGGGATGGATGTAGGATAGCGATTTCAGAGGTATTTTGGGATTTAAAAGTTTAAATATGCTTAGTTGAATATTCTGTCAGGGAACACTAATAGACCATCAAACTATTCTATTTGTTACAAGACATAATGGTATGGGGGAGCTTCAAGACAAAATGATTAAACAATTAACTCACCCATAACTTTTGAATAAATTAAGGAAAAGATAAGTGTTCATGGGGAGCAAAACTTAATGGAGAGGTTTGAAGATATTGATTAAACTATAATACACCCATGACTTTTGATTAAAACAAGAAGGGACAAGACATGTAGTAGTGGAGGTATAAGAGAATATCATGGGCAAAGATGGTGGGGGAATTAGTTTAAGTGTTTCAAGAATGATAAAAGGTCTGTTTTTAGCTATAAATATGGGATTAAGCTGAAACAGAAAGGGGGACACACAGAGATATCTGGAGAAACAATTTTGAACTAAAAATACAGTGAGAGGAGGGAAGATAGACAGACGAATAAACAAAATATATACACACACTGTGTCACTGTTGCATTGTAGAGTCAGTTACTGTTGTTGTTTAGTTGTCGTAGAGATTGTTGGCGTGCTGTTGTGTGTTGTTAAGGTTGTTTGGTGTTGGTTTGTTATTGTCGCTCCTGTGTTTGCTGCCACTTGTTACTGTTGGCCCCTGTTTGTTGTGGTAGCTATTGTTGTTGCTGTTGGTCGAGGTTGTGTCATTGGTTGGCTAGCATCGTGTTTGGCCACTGATTCTCTTGTGTTTGGCCACTGGTATTCTTGCGTTTGGTTGTTGAGTTGGGACTGCTGTAGTTTGTACCTGGGTGTTGATTGTTGCTGTTGTTTTGGCTCCTGTTTTCTCCTGCTATTGGTTGTTGATACATTGCTGTTGTTGCCATTACTGCATAGCTGATCCTTTGGTTCTTTAATTGCCAGGTACACATTCGTAATCTGAGGCTTATGGAAATGATTTGAAGTGCTGATCCTTTTCTTTTAACAATATCTTCTGATTTTCTTAGTTTTCCTTCTATAAACTGCCATTGGTTAAAGAAGTTATGGAATTGGAATGTATTAATGATGGCTTGATAATTGTAAATTATTGTAAGTTGGAAATCAGAACTGTTCATTAGACTATTAGCGCATATAGGCAGTCATTAGTTGATTTTGTATCAGCTGTAATTTCGCTTTTATTCAGTACGTGTATGTAATGAAAATCAGTATTCCTCACCTTCTCGCTTTTATTAGTTTAACGTTCAGCATTCCTGTTTTGTTTTGAATAAAGGAAAGAGTTCATAGCTTCAGCGTATTAACGCCAATCGTCCATGACAGTACAATAATTAACTAATTGTGATCAAATATGAAGTAATAGTATGTTTGTGTTTAGGTTAAATCATTAGTAAGAATTAAACAATTAACTTGTCTCTTAGCTGAAATCAGTTGTATTTTTACACTGGAAAAACATTTTTTTACTTTGGTGTCCAGCGATTAGTGATAAACGTTGTTTTCCTATATGTACAGTGCTGGACGCCTATGAGCAACAAGATTAGTGGGTTTGGCATAAAGATTTTATAATGGGCCCGGTTGTTGTTATATGGCCCATATCTAGAATACATTAGCTCATTCATTTGGACTGTTAATTACAAGCAATAAAATTCCATTTCAATTTAAAACTAATAGATGAAATAAGTAGAACATATAGACGGGTTAGGATCGGCCTTTAATAAAAAGTGAGATGAGCCTCGCCGCACTAAACACACAATTGCGGGGCCCTCAAATAAAATTGTTATAAGAAGCATAGACTCGGGAAAACCGTTTAGCGAATTTCACGGTTTTTCCCAAAGTTAATAAAAACGATAGACACTTTAGGCGCATGGGTTAATAATAATACCTTCCTAAACACGGGTGCGCATTTATGTGACCCAAATCTTACTCTCGGCGAAACTGAAATACATTAAAGTCACAGGCGCACTGGTTGCGGTGCGACTCGAAATGTGTTTTCGTGACGTCGCAATTCTTCTAAAAATAAGAGCGGAGCATTAAAAGCGCATAGTTAAAATATATAAAAGAATCAGATAGAAACAAAAATTGCAATTGAGCGACCGTGCTAAAACCACGGAATCCGGGAGTGCCTAACACCTTCTCCCGGATTAACAGAATTCCTTATCCAGGTTTCTAGTTTCGCAGACTGTATTACAGAGTCATAAATTTCCTCGGGTCGGGATTAAACCGGTGGCTTGGGACACCATTATTTTCTCAAGTGGCGACTCTGAATTAAATAAATTAATCCCGTCTCGATTGTCCTTTAACCGGAAAAACTCCTACATCGCGCCCTTGCGGGTTAGCGTAAAAAGGAGGTGTGACAGCTCTGGCGACTCTGCTGGGGATTTCAACCCAGAACTTCGGTTTCAGGGTTTAAGAATTCGAGCTCAGTTAAATTGTTGTTTTGTCTATATCTGATTTTACTACATGTTTAATTAACGTGCTACATGTCTACCGCTTTGATACTAACTGCACTGTACATACAAACTGTTATATGTTTACCGCTTTGATATTACGTGAACTGTATATAAAACTGTGCCGCAAACCCTTCACTTCTCACCCCCGGGGATGTGCTCACTGGTTGAGACTCCCTATTCTGTTAGTGTCATACCCGAAATAATGAAGAGGCTCGGAAAGTTTCTAAGCCGGTTGGCCTTTTGGTTCCCGGAAAGGAGCTCCTTCCTCAACTCGAGTTGTCCGCTCGGGTACACAGTCTAGAACACATACCCATGTTTTTAAACTTAGAATAACGTGACTTCATGCCGGATCCCTAGTAGGAACGCTTATTTGCATCATGTTGTATTTGACTTAGGGGACTCAACACAGGGGTTGGGTCCGTCTAGGACAGGCAACCTGAAATGAAAGACCATCCTGCTACGCCATGTTTGTTTCAAGCATTTATTCGAACTTGCATGCTGACCGGCTTTTTAAATACTGAGGAGAAACGAAAAACAAAAGGAAACAGTGTGGGTAAATAGATATTTTCAGAAAATACAAAAATGGGTCTTACCAACAAAATCAATAGTTTGTTAATAAGAGACAATGGAAGGTTGACTTTGCCGACAATGGGTTTCTTAACGAAATGTGTTTTCTTGGTCGGTCAATAAAAGAATAGGTGTTTCTTAACAAAATGGGTTTTCTTTGTCGGTCAATAAAAGAAAATGTGTTTTCTTAACAAAATGTGTTTTCTTTGTCGGTCAATAAAAGAAAATGTGTTTCTTAACAAAGTGTGTTTTCTTTGTCGGTCAATAAAAGAAATAGTTTGTCTTGACGGACCGAACTACGCGAGTTTGATTCTAACCGGAGGTGAGATACGTAGGCAACCCCCGTCGGGTCCAACTTGCCATTTTTCAAAAATATACCAAAATCTGTAAATTTTGAAAAAAAATCATTGCCAGCCAAAATGATCGTTTTCTTTAAATAAATGTGCAGGATGAGCACGATTCAAAATGAACCCTTTTCACTCATGACTAAAATCCCGGTACAAATACGGCTATGGTGGAATGATCTAGGCCAAGAAGGGCAGGGCGAGGTTAAAAAGTATTTGAAAGGTCTCACGGGTCCGCTTGAAATAAAACCTCGTGGGGACATCATAAGAGCCTTAGTCACATATTGGGACTCCGCACACAATGTCTTTCACTTCTCGGACTTCGAGCTCACCCCAACCGTTGAGGAGATGACCGGATACATTGGAAACACTGATATACCATTGGGGCATCAATATCTAATCGCCCCCAGGGTTGTCGCCATACACCGGTTTTTAGACTCACTGAAGACGGCCAGAACGGTACGTAACCCGGATCTAGCACAAGGGTTTTGTACTCTAAACTTCATCTATCAAAGGTACGGTCATGCGGGAGGTTTCGACGAGCCAGAAAACAAATTATGCAGCAAGGGTAATCGCCAGAAATGGGAGGAGCACAGACAAGTTGCTTTCATGATAGCCTTTTTAGGACTCGTGGTATTCCCAAGGAAAGACGGGAACATTGATATAAAGGTAGTCGGAGTCGTCAGTACTTTGCTTGACCAAAGCGAAAGTACTCTTGCTCCTATGATACTATCAGACATATATCGAGCCCTCACAGTCTGCAAAGCCGGGGGAGATTTTTTCGAAGGCTGTAATTTACTGCTACAAATGTGGATGATCGAGCACCTGTGTCGCCGCACCCAATTCTTGAGATACGGGTTGGTTGAGAAAACTTGCATAAGCGAATTCTATACAAGGATTGATAGGGCCGTCCTGCTTGAAGGAACATTGGCATGGAGGGCATACTTTCAGGCTCTCAACGCAAGTCAAATACAATGGACGTTGGGTTGGTTGCAGATAGACAGAATCGTGTACATGCCAGCGGCTAGGTCCCCCTTTCTCTTAATGGGACTTAAAAGCATTAAACCTTATGTGCCCCATCGGGTGTTGAGACAGCTCGGAAGGTGCCAGGTAGTACCCAAAGAAGAAGACCTGAGTACCCAGGTTATTGAAATTGGTCCCGACGGTCAATTCCCAGAAGCAAGGGTCCGCCAGATTTGGAGCAAATGCCAGTATCTGGAGGCAAACACTTGTGTGCAGGATCGAGCTAGAGGAGAGGTTGTACCCAGATATCTTACTTGGTACAAAGGAGAAACATCGGGGGAAAGACCAGCCAAAAGACCTCACCTCAGGGAATTTGCTGAAGCGTCCCAAGACCAATGGGACTGGTTGGCCAAGGAAGAGGTTTACAGAACAAGGATTGGCAAGATAGAGCAATGGGTCCAAGATCTTCAATTTGAAAGGGATATGCAAGCCGCCGCCGACGAAGGAGATAAAAAGAAGTTGGCGCAAGAAAATGACTTTTTGAGGGCTCAAATCCAGCAAATGAAAAGGGATGCTGACAGGCAGTCGAGGAGTCGAGCAGACGAAAAGTTGATAAAGGGTTTGAGAAGCCAAGTTGCCGATGTCCAAAGAGAATTGGAAGAATCAAAGGCCCAAACAATGAGGGTCCGTGCTAGCTGGAAAAAGGAGGCACATCAACATGCACTTCACCTGCAACGGATAGAAGAAGATTACACCGAGACCATCACTAGTCTAAGGGAGGCAAATGTTATCCTCAGGGAGCGGGTTTTCAAGCAAGCCCGAGATGCCAGAGCGGACCTCGACCGTTGCCACAATTTGATGGCTCGACTGCAAGAACAAATAGACAGGCTCCTAGACCAAGTCACCAACAACGCCCGAAGATTGGGGACGAAAAACCAGCAGATAGAGCGGCTACTCGGAGAAAGGGACATGATCAAGGACGGAATTGGAGAAATCGGGCACTATGTCACCATGAAGTGCCTAGCTTGTGAACGAATGCCCCGCGCCGACCTTTTCGCTTCAATTATGGGTTATGTTCATCGGATCATGGAAGAGCTGAGGGGACTACATAAGGACCTCACACCGAGACCCGCGGCAAGGCCGAATGATGCCTCGCGGGCTCCCAGGAATTTTAGAGCATTAGACTTCTGATTTAAAAAATGTATTTTGAAATATCGAGTCAAGTTGGTTGGCATTTTTCATTTTTCGAGTCAAGCATTCCTCTATTTTGCCAATTATTGTAAGCCATGCTTTGTAACTTTGAGGTTTTATCTGATATAAGAGTTACTGAATTTTGCCACAATCTTGTTACCAGAACTACGCTCGGTCTGATTCACGCGAGAACGTGATACGTAGGCAATCCGCATAAGATTCGACCACCACTAAAAAGAAAGGAAAAAAAAATCCAAAGGTTAAATAACAATAAGGCTTGCAAAGATAGTCGAAAAAAAAAAAAAAGAAAAAAAAAAGGAAGAAAAAGAAAAAGAAAAGAAAAAGGGCCGGAATGACGCATGTTAAGAATACATATAGAAAGGGTTATTTGGTTAGGTGCATTGCATCCAACATGCTATAACATATCTGTCAAACTCGATAAACTAACAAGTTTGTTGCACTGCCAGAAAAGTTTAGCAGTTGGTTTGACAGAATATACTGGCCAGCCATCATTACCGTACTAGATCCAAAGGACCGATTACGATAAGCATGTCTAGTTCTGGTAAGAGCCTCGAGGAAGAAAAATCCGAGCTACAAATCATGAAAGAAGAGGTAGACCGGTTAAAACAACAGATAACGGAGATGCACCTGGCTTGGGCCAGGGAACGGTCTTCACCAAACCGCCCTACTCTCGCCTCAGCTCCCGGAACATCCGCCCATCGATCCTTCGACAAGCGCCCCGATCTATCCATACTTTCGTGGGAAAACCCATATGCCACCCACATTCCCCCGACCAAACCAAATCCTCCTCCAGCCACCCTCGTTTTGTGGCACCTCCACCTCGCTCCTCTCGCAAAGGCCGGCCAGCCGAGCCGTATGTTCGGATCCATGACAACTCTTACTATCCTCCGGAGCCTACTTTCAGGGCTCCCGAACCACAATCACATACACCTCATCGGGATAATCCGGCAGAGATCCGGAAAAGCACTTCCAAAGTTCGAACACGATGAAGTTATCGTAAAGGTTAAAAGCCCGGAGCGATCCTTCAGAATATGCACGGGTTGGGCAACCAGGTCGGCGTCGCCTACAAGGATCCGTGTCCATTTCCGGACGTCCGGTTGCCGCAGGGTTTAAAACGCCCAAATTCGACCTATACGAGGGGCATGGTGACCCGTAGCCCACCTGCGAGGGTTTTGCAATAAAATGCGAGGAGCTGGAGGACGGGACGAAATTCCGATAGCTTACTTTGGTCAGAGTTTGGGAGGATCCGCGCTAGAGTGGTACACTAGACAGGACCCCGTAGATGGTTTACGTGGGATGATTTGGCTCAAGCTTTTATCGGCCAGTTCCAATACAATCTTGAAATAATCCCCGACCGCTTGTCATTGCTAAAATTAGAGAAGAAACCCGCCGAAAGTTTCAGGGAATTTGGTTTCCGCTGGAGGGAACAGGCAGCCAGGGTAGATCCGCCGATGAGGGAGAGCGAAATGGTGGATTACTTCTTGCAGACATTAGAGCCAACCTATTTCGGACATCTGGTAACGTCCGTAGGCAAATCATTCACTGAGGTGATAAAAATGGGGGGTATGATCGAGGAAGGTTTGAAGGCCAACAAGATCATGAGTTACTCAGCACTGAAAGCCACCACTCAGCTATCCAAAGTGGTACTGGAGGAGTACTTGGGAAAAAGAGGAGAGAGGAAGTCGCGGCAGTCGAGTCCGGGGCATGGTTCAGAAATAGAGGCCCTGCACCCCAATATAGCTCGCCCCAGCCTCACCACCAAAATTACTCCCACAATCCATATAACCACCCGCAACATTACTATCCCGCACTTGATCCCCATTTTACTGTCCACCACGCACAGTCCTATTCCGCACCTCCCGTCCATGCACCGTGGCGTGCACCAAACCCGCAGAACAATCATCCACCCCCAAGAGCTTACAGAAACCCCTCGGGCGCGAGTTTTCGTCCAAACCAGGCATTCAGGGGCGACAGGGCGCCGAGGCCAAAGACTTTCACTCCCTTGGGAGAATCTTACACCAGTCTGTTCCACCGGTTAAAGCAAGTAGGGTTGCTGAATCCGGTTGAAGCTAAGCTGCCAAACCCTCTTACGAAGAACCTGGACCACTCAGTAAATTGTGCATATTGCTCAGGATGTCCAGGACATGACACGGAAAAATGTTGGAGGTTGAAAACGGCCATTCAGGAGCTCATCGACACTCGCAGGATTGAGGTCCAGACTCCAACAGAGCCCAACATCAACCAGAACCCGCTTCCAACTCATCACGAGACCAACATGATCGAGTTGGTTCGGGTGGAAGAAGGAAAGGAGAAAGCCTCTCAGATGGTAATGATGATCAAATCTGGCGGGGTAGGAATGAGAAAGGGGCCGAGCTTTGACGAGCCGTCCATTTGCAAGAAGGACATAGCAGAAGGGTCAGAAGCGGAAAAAAGAAGTGTGAACGAAGTACCGGTGAGGCCGGGGGAAGCAAAGATAGTTGTACCAGGGGCAGCAATCAAGCCCATCTTGACAGTAGCAGGCGTTCGAATGGATCCTTTCATCATCCAGCCAACAATACAGTTGCCAATAACTGATAGCCGAGCTGTTCCATGGAATTATGCTCGGATTACAACGACCTACAAAGGAAAGGAAGTGAAAGAGGAAGTTTGCGAAGCGCAAGGGTTGACCCGCTCAGGGAGATGTTTTGCCCCCGCGGAATTGAGGAAGACCACTCCGGCGACACTGAAAAAGCCGGTAACTAACGAAGAGGCAGAAGAATTCCTGAAAAAGATGAAGCTGCATGATTGTTCTGTCCTAGAACAGCTGAAGAAGACTCCTGCGCAAATATCATTGCTATCCTTGCTGATACATTCTGAGGAACACCGGCAAGCTTTGATGAAAGTCCTGAATGAGGCACATGTACCGGATAAAATCTCGGTGAGTCATCTGGAGAAGATCACCAATAGGATCTTCGAAGCAAATCGGATCACCTTCACCGATGATGAGTTGCCCGAGGAAGGCACCGAGCACAACAAGGCTTTATATCTTACGGTGAAGTGTGAGGAGGCGGTGGTTACCAAAGTCCTTGTCGATAATGGGTCCAGTGCTAACATTTGTCCTCTCTCTACACTGGACAAGTTGAAAGTGGACATCGGCAGGATACGCAAGAACAGCATATGTGTTCGAGGGTTTGATGGATGAGGCAAGGCATCGGTTGGGGACATAGTGTTAATCTTGACGATTGGGCCAGTGGAGTTCACCATGGAATTCCAAGTGCTGGACATGGTGGTGTCATATAACCTTCTGATAGGGCGACCATGGATCCATGCCGCAAGAGCAGTTCCATCCAGCTTACACCAACTCGTCAAGTTTGAGTGGGACCAACAGGATATCGTCGTCCATGGAGAAAATGATCTACAATCAGGCACCATCATCCCCTTTGTTGAGACAGAAGAAGATGTTGGGCCGTGGGTGTATCAGGTCCGCGATGTGGTATCCGCCAACCGAGTTCCAGAAGGGGAATGCATTCCCAATGACGGAATAATTACTGCAGACATCATGGTGGCGCATGAAATGTTGAGACATGGTTTCATACCCGGCAAAGGTTTAGGTGCATCTCTGCAAGGAATCATACAACCGGTATCTGTGGTCGAAAACTTGGGAACCTTTGGCTTGGGATTCCAGCCAACATCAGAGGACATCCGGCGAGCCAAGAGGAGTAAGCAGAAGACATGGGTGCTCCCGAAGCCTGTTCCACGCCTTTCCCAATCTTTCGTCAGGTCCGGAGTAAGAGGACATCCGACGACAAAGATTCCCGGTCCTACGATTAGGCCAGACGAAGAGTTCTTCAGGAAGTTCGAGGACCTATTCACAGATGTATGTATGCTCGAAGATGGTGAAGGATCCAGTCATGCCGAGATACAATTTGTGGGACCAAAGGCAAAACCGAATAACTGGAAGGCTACTCCTCTCCCTGTCCGGAAGGAGTCTTGGTAGTTTGTCTTGGATTGTTTTTCTTTCGAAATTTTGTGTTGGGGATTGTCCCCGGAGTAAAATCCAGTTGTTTTAGTTCATTTTGATTTAAGTTCGCAGTTTGTTTTTCCTTGTACAGTTCCCATTTAATGAAATTTGGTTCCCTTCGGGTCTAATTTTGTTTATTTTTCCTTCTTTTTACTTTTCTGAACAGCCTTCTTTCAACTGATCTTAATGATATGGCGTGCTTAAAGATTAATCAACCCCAGTCTAGAAAGTCAATCGGGTTTGGAAATAATAACACATGAAATAAGAAGTGACGAGAGTGAGTCGGAGTACGGCGATGATGAAGCCGTAGAAGAAATCGGTGAAGAATTAAGTCACTTCGAGGAAAAACCCAAACCGAATTTAAATGATACTGAGGCCGTTAATCTAGGCAATGCGGATGACGTCAAAGAAACCCGGATAAGTGTCCATATTGAACCCAACCTGAGAGAAGAGTTGATCAAAACACTCATGGAGTTTAAAGACATTTTCGCATGGTCGTACGACGACACGCCAGGACTCATCAGCACTGATCTAGTGGTTCATAAATTACCCACCGATCCGGCATATCCTCCCGTCAAGCAAAACTGTGGAAATTCAAGACGGAGATGAGTGTGAAGATTAAGGAGGAAGTAACCAAGCAATTGTAGGCGAAAGTCATTCGTGTCACTCGATACCCTGAATGGTTAGCTAACGTAGTACCGGTGCCAAAGAAAGACGGAAAGATCGAGTATGCGTGGACTATCGCAATCTCAACAAGGCGAGTCCTAAGGATAATTTTCCGCTTCCCAATATCCATATCCTGATTGATAATTGCGCCGGACGCGAAATCGGATCCTTTGTGGATTGTTATGCGGGATATCATCAGATTTTGATGGATGAAGAGGACGCAGAAAAGACGGCTTTTATCACACCGTGGGGAACTTATCGCTACCGAGTGATGCCGTTTGGTTTGAAGAATGCAGGGGCAACATATATGAGGGCGATGACTACGGTATTCCATGACATGATACACAAGGAAATTGAGGTGTACGTGGATGATGTGATCATAAAATCTAGACGTCAGGAAGACCATGTTGCCGACCTCAGGAAGTTCTTTCAAAGACTTCGAAGGTACGACATCAAGCTCAATCCGGCCAAATGCGCATTCGGAGTTCCATCGGGAAAGTTGCTAGGATTCATCGTCAGCCGACGGGGCATTGAGTTGGACCCATCCAAAATCAAGTCCATTCAAGAGTTACCCCCGCCGAAGAATAAAACAGAGGTAATGAGTCTGTTGGGAAGGTTGAATTACATCAGTAGGTTTATTGCCCAACTCACGGCAACTTGCGAACCCATATTCCGTCTATTGAAAAAAGACGCGGCGATAGAATGGACGGCAGAATGTCAGGAAGCGTTTGACCGGATCAAAGGGTATCTGTCAAATCCACCCGTACTAGTTTCGCCTGAGCCAGGTAGACCCCTGATTCTTTATCTGACGGTCTTGGAGAATTCGTTTGGCTGCGTACTGGGGCAGCATGATCTTACTGGCAGGAAGGAACGGGCCATTTACTACCTCAGTAAGAAATTCACAATCCACGAGGTTAAGTACACTCATCTAGAAAAGACATGTTGCGCCCTGACTTGGGTAGCCCAAAAGCTGAAACACTATTTGTCTTCTTACACCACTTACCTCATTTCGCGTCTGGATCCGTTGAAGTATATTTTCCAGAAACCTATGCCTACAGGGAGGTTAGCAAAATGGCAAATATTACTTACGGAGTTCGACATCATATACGTGACAAGGACGGCTATGAAAGCACAAGCATTGGCCGATCACTTAGCTGAAAATCCTGTTGATGACGAATACGAACCTTTGAGGACGTATTTTCCAGACGAAGAAGTATTGCAAATTGAGGGGTTAGAACTAACCAAGGATCCAGGATGGAAGCTCTTCTTCGACGGAGCAGCGAACGCAAAAGGAGTCGGAGTAGGGGCTGTACTCATATCTGAAACAGGACATCATTCTCCTGTTACGGCTCAACTGCGTTTTCATTGTACCAATAACATGGCTGAGTACGAGGCATGTATCTTGGGGTTGCGATTAGCGGTGGACATGGATGTACGGGACGTCTTGGTCTTGGGGGACTCGGACCTTCTAGTACATCAGATTCAGGGAGAATGAGAAACCAGAGATTTAAAGCTTATCCCGTATCGTCAGTGCTTGCATGATCTGACCAAGCGCTTTCGATCAGTAGAATTCAGACACATCCCAAGGATGCGCAATGAGGTTGCCGACGCTCTAGCTACTTTAGCGTCGATGCTACATCACCCGGACAAGGTTTATGTCGATCCGTTACATATCCAGGTCCGGAATCAACATGCTTATTGTAATGTGATAGAGGAAGAGGTGGATGGTGAGCCGTGGTTTCATGATGTCAAGGAATACCTCAGGTTAGGAGTATACCCAGAGCAAGCAACCGGAGATCAAAAGCGAGCTATTCGGCGGTTGGCAAACGGATTTTTCCTTAGTGGAGGGGTGCTGTACAAAAGAACCCCGAATTTGGGATTATTGAGATGTATAGATGCAAGTCAAGCCACAACAGTGATGACAGATATACACTCGGGAGTTTGTGGACCACACATGAGCGGATACGTATTGGCAAAGAAGATTCTTCGCGCAGGATATTACTGGCTCACGATGGAGCGTGATTGTATAAGTTTCGTGCGAAGATGCCATCGGTGTCAGATACACGGAGACTTGATTCATTCTCCACCAACTGAATTGCACACAATGTCAGCACCATGGCCGTTTGTTGCATGGGGCATGGATGTTATTGGACCTATAGAGCCTGCGGCTTCCAATGGTCACAGGTTCATTCTGGTAACGATTGATTATTTTACCAAGTGGGTGGAGGCCAAAACATTCAAATCGGTGACCAAGAAGGCGGTGGTGGATTTCGTACATTCCCACATCATCTGCAGGTTTGGAATTCCAAAGATAATCATCACGGATAACGGTGCCAATCTTAACAGCGGATTGATGAAAGAGGTCTGCCAACAGTTCAAGATCACACACCGAAATTCCACACCGTATCGTCCCAAAGCAAATGGTGCGGTTGAGGCGGCAAACAAGAATATAAAGAAGATATTGAGGAAGATGGTAGAAGGGTCTAGGCAGTGGCATGAAAAGTTACCATTTGCACTGTTGGGTTATCGCACTACCGTCCGGACTTCGGTAGGTGCAACTCCTTACTTGTTGGTATACGGGACTGAAGCAGTAATACCCGCAGAAGTTGAGATTCCATCCCTCCGAATTGTCGCTGAAGCTGAGATTGATGACAACGAGTGGGTCAAAACCCGATTAGAGCAATTGAGCTTGATCGATGAAAAGAGGTTGACAGCAGTATGTCACGGCCAATTGTATCAAAAGAGAATGGCGAGAGCATATAACAAGAAGGTACGTCCCAGAAAATTTGAAGTGGGACAGCATGTGCTGAAGAGAGTTCTACCACATCAGGCCGAAGCGAAAGGCAAGTTCGCTCCAAATTGGCAGGGACCATTTGTGGTGACTAGAGTATTATCTAACGGCGCTCTATGTCTGACTGATGTTGAGGGAAGATGCACCGATATGGCTATCAATTCTGATGCAGTCAAGAGATATTATGTGTAATTATTTAATGCATTTGTCAACGTTTGGTTTCGTTTGTGTGTATTTGGCATTTTTCGGAGAATGAAATGACAGAGGCAATTTTTCTACTACCCAAACACTTTAACCTTTGTTTCCCCATTTGAGCCTTAATTATTCTTTCATATACCCTCTTTCGAAATCATCAAGGAAGATGTGTAACAGAATAGAAAAAGAAACAAAGAAAAAACACAAGAAAAAGTGAACTACGTTCGACCTGATTCCTCAAGAAGGATACGTAGGCGCCACACGGCTCGGTCATAATAAAATAAAAATCAAAGATTCCCCAAGCAACAAAACTGGGGCAGAAGTCATTGTTCGTTGGAAAGATAGTGTGGATTCCGAAAGTTGTAATAAGCTAACCGTTGAGGTTAAACCCCTTTCTTCAGCCTCACGCGCAAAAACCATATTAAGAACCAGAAAGACCTCTCGATCAGTATTTGAGAAATGCCAAGTCATGTGAATGAAAGCCAAGAGTGACATCCCGACCCTCGATTGAATCCAGGATGCACAAGCCGAAAGGGGATAACGCTCTAGAAGGAATCTCAGGGGTGATATCCCGCCGCAGGGAAAGAAAGCGTAAATGAGAGAGTCTTAACGGTGAAAACCCTCGCGGGCACCTTAAGGCGAAGGAAATTGAGAGAAGTAAAATGAGAGAGTCTTACGGTGAAAACCTTTACGGGCACCTTAAGGCGACGGGAGATAGAGAGAAATGAGAGAATCTCATTAGTGAAAACCCTTTGAAGGGCACTGTGAGGTGACAGGACGAGATGGTTACAAGATGTCCGCACGAGACAAGGTTTGGACATCCGTTTACCTCTAGCAGAACGCGGCATCAGAAAGTGATTGACATGAATAGACTGGGTAGTTTAATCTCAAAGGCGCGGCATAACCATTGGATCA